>CABHPH010127985.1:10427-24850 GCA_902168325.1 Peromyscus nudipes | reverse complement strand
ATTCATTCCTATCATCTTTTGAGTTACAGAGGCAACGGCCTTGTAGTCCTTGGAAAGTTTTGAGGGTGTTCGAGGTAATTACTGACAGTTTGACCATTGTATTTTCAGTGTAGCTCCTGTTTGCTAAGGGCAGGTTAAGATTTAGCCAAAGTGACTTGCTAGTAGAGCAAAGATGGTCTCACATTTCTGGCCTTATCAGTATAATGACATTTCCTTTTCTATCATAGTTTAGCTTTTCTAGTAATTTCAAGTCGTAAGTCAGTGGTGGACTTGAGATCTTTTAGTCCGAACATATTTGTAGTGCTGATGATTTTTGCTACAACTCTTTGATTAAATGTAAAGTTCAGTTTTGTACAACTAAAACAGTCTTAACAGATGCCCCAGGCTTAGGGATCTTAATTTCTCTGGTGTGTGTGTGTGTGTGTGTGTGTGTGTGTGTCTTTGTTAGACAAAGTAATACTCAGCATTTAACGTGATTTAAGCATTTAGTGCTTAAACTGTACTTTTAGAGTTTTGTCAACCAAGCTCATTGCTTTCAGATAGAGGCTGTGACTTCCAAATGGAGTGGCACATGATGCTAGTAGTTACCAAGATTCTACTACTTGATGTTTGTCTAGCCTAAAGTTCTCGGGGGAAGTGAGGAGACGAGAGAGGTCTTAGCACTTGTTACCCTACTGCTGGACATTGCTATCTGTTCTTACTGAAGGGAAGGAAATACAGCCTCCTTGGAGGTCTTCCTGGTGAGAGATTATAGGATAGAGATGTATTGCATTTTCTGCCATCCCCTAAGCTTTATGAGGGCTTTCTCCAAGGCAAATGCTATGAACTTTTAAAGAAGGCATTCTGAATGGACATAGGCGGTGTGGGTACTTCAAAGCATGTGTAATATGATAGTCCATTTATCCACCTACATGCATCTGTCTGTAAAACCTCGGCCAGTTGCTTCCATGTTGGTTTTCAGGAGCCAAGGGTTGTATAGTCTTATACTATCATGGAACTTGTTGTCCAGTTCTGTTTTTAAAGTCAGTTTTTCCTAAAGCAAGCATTGATGACCTTCCTCAAGCTGGTTGCAGATTGCTCCAGATAAGCATACAATTAAATAAGTTAAACACACATTTATTCACACATTAGATACCTAAACACATATAATATAAATGCATTAGTTTGGTGTAAAGATCCTAGCTCTCTCCTGTTTGGGTAACAGTTTAAAGATTACAGTCATGTTTTTTTCTGTAGCCAGCTGTAGTTCCATTTCAGCCAGCTTCTTCCCTTAGTTTCCTGAGTAAGTGGGTATATCTTATCGTTCTTTGTTTTGAAATTGCCCCATTTTCTCCTTCGTGTTCATGAACAGTCTGTTGTTTCCTCCCTTGAGATTTGTTTTTAACCTCCTTTGAGTGGGATTGAAGGCTCTGGGGGTCAAATCATAGGCTTCTGGCATTCCAGTAAGCATTCCGCTGAGCTCACCCTCCCCTAGCTTTTGAGTTCTTATTTTTTTTAGCAAGAGCAAAAGTTAATGATAGATTGTATATGAAGACTAGAAACCCCTCAGTTGCAGTTGTGCTTGAGGTGGGGACTTGCAATCTTGCAGTTTCCCCTCGAAGGATTCCTTCATCCTTTGTGGAACTTAATGATGTCTCTGAAGATGACAATTTTTCCAGTTACATATCTGCAGATAGTTAAACACTTCTGTTGGAGGATTACAAAGAACAAGACTAGTTCCTAAGTAAAGTCTTGACATACTTCATATTGAATTTGAATCCAATTTTCATGTTTCCAAATGCACAATTATTAATATAGGCTAGCATACCAAAATGTTGTTGTTGTTTTATACATTAACTGCCATCAAACTAGTTTGGATTTGCCCTTAGAAAGCTACCAGTGGGCACTGACTGTCTCACGCATGCTTTCAGAGTGCTTTTATTTCATTATTAAGCAGTCTTCTTGAGTCTGTGTCCTCAGTGGCTTCATTGTGAGCCCCTGGACAGTGACTGAGGTATAGTGATACTAGGTAGTTGAGTCATAACTGGTTTGGCTTCAAGCATGATTCTTTATAATTAGGCTGGTTTTCTGTTTGTTTGTGTGCTTACTTGTTTGTTTTTGTTTTAATTTTTTAAAAAATTTTGTTTTTATTTGTTTTTGTCCCAAGGATCAAACCAATGGGCCTTGCACATGCTCACATGCTAGGGAAGCTCTCTGCATCCTCAACACTGTTTTCACCTTTTCTTTTAAGACCGAGCCTTGCCACACTGCCGAGGACTTGTGACTTTCCTGTCTGCTGACTGGCTAGGGCCACAGGTCTTTGTCATTAGTTATTTTTGAGCATGTTCTTTTCTAACCTTTAAATTTTATCTTTTTTTTTTTTTTTTTTTTTTTGGTTTTGGTTTTTCAAGACAGGGTTTCTCTGTGTAACAGTTCTTTCTGGCTGTCCTGGAACTTGCTTTGTAGGCCAGGCTGGCCTCGAACTCACAGAGATCCGCCTGCCTCTGCCTCCCAAGTGCTGGGATTAAAGGCGTGTGCCACCACTGCCTGGCTTTTCTGTCATCTTTTAATGGGACACTGTTCGGTGTTTGCTACATGAAATTAAGGTTATAATTCATTGTACCTAATTCATGGTACTTTGTACTAGAATGTACTTTATAAATACTGGTTGACTTGATGAGTAGATAAAGCAGCTTTATTGCAGTGCAGTTAATAATTTCAGTCTTTTAAAATTGCTTTAATAATTTAGAGTTGAGTCTAAAAACAATATTTCTACCAAAGTTTCTTGAAATTTTTCCATAGCCCATTTCTTACACGTTTTATTATCAACATAAAGTGAGAACTAGAGGAGATAATGGGTACATTGAGCCAAAAATATTTTTTCTTTGGTTACAGTAATGCCTCCCTCATTCTTTTATCCATCTTAATTTCCTTTTTTGGGGGGAGAGGGATTGAGGAAATGCTCTGTTTGCAAGACACAGTAATTTAAGAAAGAGATCATTAATTAGAATCTAGATGTCGTAATATTTTGTGTAGAATGTTGACATAAAATACTTTTTCCTTTTGTAATTAATCCATATTTAGTGCTGACAGTGTGTTTTGGAAGAAATAGAAAGGGAGTTAATTTCTTTCTATTTTGTTACATTTTATTTATGTGTGTATGTTTCACATGTATGGTAGTCAGAGGACAGCTTGAGGAGATGGTTCTTCATCTGCTGCTGATCGAACTCAAGGTTCTTTGGATTGAATTTAGGTCATCAGGTTTGATAGCAAGTGCCTTTACTCGCTGAGCCATCTTGCTGATTCAAGGAGGTTAATTTTTAAGAGACGAAAGATTGTGCTAAATATTTAGGATTTTCTTTCTCTATGGAGAGAAAAGCAAATATTTTATAGCTTCAGGCTTTCTTTAATATTAGACAACTCAGTGCTCAGTCATTGCTAAGTGGATGCAGGTATAAATTGAAAAATGCGACTATGGTTCTGTGGGGGTTTTGGTAGGGAGACTAAGTGAGTTTCTCTTCCCCTAACTTTCTGTGATAGTAATTATCCTTTGCTTTAGTTTAGGGGTGCTTTATTGGTGGCACCACTATTGCTATATTGGGAAAATGGAAAGGTTTTATTAATGGTGTATGTGTTTGTGTAGGGACATGTGAGTCTTTGTGGGTGGGGAGGTTATAGAAGGGGAATATTTGTCTTATCTGGAAGAAGAGAAAACTGTGGTACCGCTAATGCCATTACAAGTAATTTAGTTGGGCTTTGTTTTAAATTTTTTGGTTTATTTTACCAATTACTGTGATTTCTAGGAGTAAGTACACTTAATTAAAAAAATCATTAAAATAACACTGATTGTCAATATTATGGTTTAAAAAAAGAGAATAAGCATTAATTACAACATAATCAAATTTGAGCCATTTAACCAGAACATTTTCTAGAAAGAAATTTTTTTAGGGCATTTGCCTGATATAGTTGATTAAAACAAAAGGTTCACAAAAACAAACTCTAAGTGTCTTAGAGAAATGAGTTTCCAGATTAGAAGACTGGCTGTTACAACCTTGGATACATTTGAAATTTAGAATATTCCAGATTACTTGTGAGACTTTGAAGGTAGAATGTCCTTTGACTGGTGCTTCCTAGTGCACTGGACTCAGTTCTTCCTGTGCACTGCACCTTGTTTTCTCTGAGTTAGTAACTTCATGTTACCTGTACCTAACTGGAGGGCTTTCCTCTGAGAACCTTCATTGGCTAGGAACAAAGTATTCTAATTATAGTTATTTTTTTGAGACAGGATTTTACTATATAGCTCAGGCTGACCTCTTAATATCAGCCACCTAAGCGCTGGGATTATTATACGTGTCATTCTCCTGGCTTGGTTAGAGAGCTGACAGAAGTAGTTGATGTACCAATTATAATATACGAATATTTTGTGAGAGTGTATTTGATAATCCAGCATAGTGTTGTTGCTATTGTTTATTTGCAGTGCTTGGAATTGAACCCAGGACCGTGTTAAATACCTACTTTGTCACTGAGCTACATTTGGTAATTCTCCATATTATGGTCAAAGCACCATTAAATTAGTTTTTGTGAATATTTTATTTCAGACAAGTCTATAACACTAATGTTTAAATTTTGTTGACTTTGTTTTTGTTTTTTGAGACATAATTCTGGTTGTCCTAGAACTCATTATGTAGACCAGGCTGGCTTTGAACTCACAGAGATTGAAGGTGTGCACCACTGTGTTGACTTTTGTTGTTATTTTTGAAATAAGGTCTTATTATGTAGCCCAGGCTATCATCTCATTTACTAGGTAGCCAGGGCTGACCTTGGATTTAGATTCCTTCTTGGCCTCATTAGTGCTGGGATTGCTAAGGGACTGTACTAGTAGGCCTGGCTCACAGTCCATTTTAAGGCTCCTTTTTTATTGGTATACTTTCATGTGTATCACCCTGACAGGCAATATAAGTTCTAGAGTTGAATTAATTTTAAATATTTATAAAACTAGGTTACTTTCAGATGATTCATATAGATATATATATCTCCCTTTGTTAGCACAGACTTAATATAAATTGATAGACTCAAAAAATGCAAAACAAACAAAAAACTATCTCAAAATTAAAATGCATTGTTTCCACTTTCCACAAACTTTGGAAAACATTGCAGCAAGAGAGTTACTATGCTCTCTCTTTTAGAAATGACATCCACTTATTTGGGGCCTAGGACTTGAAGCACATGTGATTGTGTGAGAAAGAAATGAATGCAGGCTGAAACCAGGGCTTCTTGCATGCGAAGACATGCTCTGCTTCTGATCACTCTGCTCCTGTATTTTCTAGCAGTTGACTTCTGATCACTTCTGTGCTAAAGAACGTGGAAACCAGACCTTGAACCTTGTCCTTATTATTTAGCATGGTTATTTTTAGACATCTATATCTTATAATTTAAATAATTTGACATGAGTTAATTTAATAATAGTCTTTGTCGTCAACATCTTTTAACTTTCTTGAACCTTCTTGTTTTCTTGAGTCTAACCAAATCCAACACACTTCATCTTTTGTTTTTGTTGTTGTTCCTTTCTGTATCTCTGTTCCTGGCTCTTCAGCACTCCTAAATAATATAAATAAAACTGGAAAATGCAATCATATTTACCAACTTTAGGTGGGACCTCAAAGCTTCCCAGGCACCCGCCTACCCATCTGTTCATTTGTGTTTGATCTCATGTTCTGAAACCTCCCGGCTCAACATTGTTACTCATAAACATCCACCTGGAGTCTGTCAGGTGATCATCCCTCACTGTCAATTGCAAGCCAATTTTTGTCTTTGTACAGTGAATGATATACTCTGTCTTATATGTCCCAGGTTAACTCCTTTCCCTATGCTGTGGGTCTTATCTTTTCAAGTTCTATGTGGAGTCTTGGTCCTTTATTATCTTCATTTTTTCCCCTGGAATTTCCAAGACAAGCTTAAAATGTCCATCTTAGAAAACTATACTTTCTGGCAGCCTGTGTCTCCTTAGTTGTCACAAATGTCTTCTCTATGGTGCTTTGCTTTCTCTTTGGCATTTATCAATTCACCATTCGCTTGTTTCTCCTTGGCTTAGTTATAACTCACTTCTTCCTTCCTCATCTTTTCTCCTCCTCCTCTTCCCTTTCTCTTCTTTCTTCCTTCTACTCATTTCAGTGTTCTTTGTTAGGTACCTTTCAGGATGATAATTTGTCCTTCGTCTTCCATTCTCTGGGGTATATTGCCTCTAGTGGTGAGATCCCTGCCTTAGAATTTCAAGCTGATAAATGATGCTTGGATTTTTCACTTAAAGATGCCACAAATACTCAAATTCATTGTTTAGACTCAGTTTCCCCTATGGGTGTATCTTATAACCTTTCCTTCCTACCTACCTTGTTTGGTTTGTTTTCCTACATCATTATCTTTGAGAATAGTTCCATCATCTAGCTGTTTTTCTTCTCTCTCCCTCCCTTCTTTCCTTTTTTTTTTTTTTTTTTGTTTGTTTGTTTGTGTGAGACAGGTTTTCCCTGTGTATCCCTGGCTGTCCTAGAACTTGCTCTGTAGACCAGGCTGGCCTTGAACTCAGAGATCTCCAAGCATTGGGATTGAAGGTATGTGCTACCACCACTTGGCCCCCAGCTGTTTTTCTAAGCTAGAGGCTTGGTAGAATCCTCAACACCCCCTCCCCTAACGTTTTCTCAAGTCCTGTAGAGTCTACCTCCTAAATAATTTTCAGACCTCACTCATCTTTGTCCCTACTACCTCAGTGAAATAGCCTTTTAACCTGTGTCCTGTGCGGTCATGCTTATCTCCAGCTGAACACTGCCAGAGCAGAAAGCACATTAAGATAGGTGTGACCTCTTCAGGTATTTTAATAGACATTTTTAGTCTATTGCTTGTAGAAGCTGCCTTCTTAAACTTGAACTGTTTAATTTGTCATTCCCAATTTGTACAGTAGGAATCCTAAATACTTTGTCTCTCTTACATCCAAGCACTTTTATACATTCTTTAAGCAACTTTTCAACTCCTGCTTTTGCAGAAAAGATCTTACTATTTAGCTAACCCCTCATTCCTAAAGCCTTAAAGTAGAAGTCTCTAGTCACAGTAGCTGTTCCTCTTGTATTTATTTATTTGTTTGTTTATTTTTGAGTCAAGGTCTCTCTACATAGCCCTGGCTGTCTTGGCTCTCGCTCTGTAGACCAGGCTGGCCTCAAACTCACAGAGATCTGCCTGGCTCTGCCTCTCAAGTGCTGGGATAAAAGGTGTGCGCCGCCGCCGCCGCCGCCGCCGCCGCCGCCGCCACCGCCACCACCACCACCACCCAGTGATGTTTTTCACTTTTAAACCATAGCCTAGTTCTTCATTTCTGGAGGCCATGATATCCTTTGTCATTGCATCTAGAGATGCAGCTTGAGAGGCAGGGAGTGGTAAATACATGAGAACAATTGCGACAAGGAGCATGGGATGGAATCAGCTGCTATAAAGACTAAGCACATTATGGGCAGCACCACACCTGGGCAGGTGGTCCTCAGAGATCTAAGAAAGCATTCAGATTAGTCTATTTTTGGATTATATAGTGTTGAATAATGTTTGATTTTAAATTTTGTGTTTGAACTGCTAACTTGAGTTTCACAAGAAGTCTTTCAATGAATTTTGGTTTATTTTTAGGACTGAATGTCCATCAATTTCTGAAATTTCTCTAAGCATACTTCTGCCATTTTATATGTATTTTATGCAAAATGGTGTTCTCAAAATTCAGGATTATAAAATGAAGGTATCAGTAAACTGAAAAATATTAGACAACATGCTATATATCATTTTTCATCAAATATTCAGCCAAGATTTTTTTAATAAAAATTAAAATTCTGTATATACCAAATAATTGTTTTAAAACACTTATCATTAAATGTTTGATTTTTATACCTATTTTTACATATATACATTTTTACAAGGTATACATCTGTATACCTTGGGCCATGTAATAATTTCTCAGTTGGAAAAGTTTTAAGAAGCCCTGAAGTAAACAAAGACCAGGCAAATAAAAGTCAGATAAGTTACTGAGATGGAAAAAGAAATAGAAGGAAGGCAGTGTAAGGACAATGAGGTGAGGGAAGGAGACAGGCAGATGGGCTTGTAGAAGGGTAATCGTCCTTGTAAGGTGTTGTTGGGGGCTTTTTCTCTTTTTTTGTGGGGCCTGCCACCCAGCTCCCAAATAAATCACACCCAGAGGCTTATTCTTATTTAGGAATGCCCTGCCTTAGCATGGCTTAGTTTCTAGCCAGCTTTCCTTAACCTACAATATTCCTTCTTCCTTTTGCCTCTGGGCTTTTCCCATTCTCCTACTTCTGTAAAACTTACTCCTACCCTGTAGCTTGCTGTGTAACTGGGTGGCTGGCCCCTGGAGTCCTTCTCCTTCTGTGGCTCCTAGCTCTTCTCCCACATTTCTCCCTCTGTATATTCTCTCTGCCTACCAGCCCCACCTATCCTTTCTCCTGCCTTGCTATTGGCCAGTTCTTTATTAGACCATCAGGTGTTTTACACAGGTACAGTAACACAGCTTCACAGAGTTAAAAAAAAATGCAACATAAACAAAAGTAACACACCTTAAAATAATATTCTACTACAGTAAGGAGTTGGGATTTTTTTTTTTTTTTTTTTTTTTTTGGTTTTTCGAGACAGGGTTTCTCTGTGTAGCTTTGCGCCTTTCCTGGAGCTCACTTGGTAGCCCAGGCTGGCCTCGAACTCACAGAGATCCGCCTGGCTCTGCCTCCCGAGTGCTGGGATTAAAGGCGTGTGCCACCAACGCCCGGCAAGGAGTTGGGATTTTTATTGCAAGTGTAGTGGGAAACTTTAAAAGTTAAGCAGGGATTATAACTTGATACAGTAAACATCTTTAGAAGTCAGTTTTGTTTGTTTGAAAACAGAGACAAGGATGTAAGCAATTGGATTGTTAACAGTAGGGCAGGAGACAGATGATGAATTTACAAACAGGGATGATAGCATTCAGTGAAGATGGAAGAAATGCATGTGATTGGTTTTAGATGGGCTGATCTGCAGTGGATTTACATATAGGAAGGAAAGAAAATATTTCTAATAAAGGCTGTCTCAGAGGCAGTTAAAATTTATGTGTTTTAAACAATATTTAATGCCAGTTTTCTACATATTTTCTTGAAATGTCTATCATTTTTATTTTACTTTTTTAGGCCTATGCATCTGGATGTGACATTGTAATACTGGGAAGTAATTTTGAAAGATTACAGATCATCCCAGGCGCTAAACATGGAAATATTCAAGTGGGATGTGTAGACTGTTCAATGCAACAAGGCAAGGTTTGTAACGTTGTCGTAACATGAAGATTTGTTTTGAGTGTGGTTTTTGTCAGAATAATCTCTGA
The DNA here is from genome assembly GCA_902168325.1 of Peromyscus nudipes. NCBI lineage: Eukaryota > Metazoa > Chordata > Mammalia > Rodentia > Cricetidae > Peromyscus > Peromyscus nudipes. The sequence continues at coordinate 15,483 of CABHPH010127985.1, read as the reverse complement.
AATATGTATTTCTTATTCAGTTAAGACCTCCTTTCCAAGGAGAAAGCTATACATTTCTTTGGCTCTCTAAGATGCATTTTGGAGAATGTTAGAAATTCAGATGATGATCTTTTGTTGTTTTAAAATGTTTGTCTTTGTTTTGTGTGTATGCCTCAGTATATGTATGCTAACTGTGTGTGTGCGTGCAGGTGTCAGTTGATGCCAGAAGAGCAGTTTGGATTACCTGGACCTAGACTAACAGCTGATTGTGAGCTGCCTGATATGGGTTCTGGGAGCAATACTTAGGTCCTTTGCAAGAGTAGCAAGTACTCTCAATCAGTGAGCCACCTCTTCAGCCCATTCCTGATTTTTGAGACAAGGTCCCATTGTAACCCAGCTTGTCCTGGAACTTACTATGCAACCCACCCGGGCTGGCCCTGAACTCACAGCAATCTCACTGTTTCTTGAATGTTGAGATTACAGGCCCGAGGTATCACACCCCGTTCAAAATTCTGTTTTTGTATAATTTTAAGATGTAGCACAATCTTCTCTACTAATTGAGATAAAAGCATAATACTTTTTACCTGTAAACTTGTCTAAAGCTTAGTTTTTCTGCTTTAGAAAACAAAATTAAGGCGGAGGTAGAGGCAGGTGGATCTGAGTTCAAGGCCAGCCTGGTCTTCAGAGTGAGTTCCAGGACAGCCAGAGAGATACACAGAGAAACACTGCCTCAAAAAACGAAGAAATCAATATAAAACAAAAACCTTCTGAGAGGTTTGCTTCCTTAAAAAGGAAAGGAATAGCATTATTTTCAAAAGATAGATCATTGGTAGACATTCTTTGTATGCAGGTAGTTATTCTGGTAACTTCTGAAAAACGTTGAAAGAATACATACACTAAAATCTGGAATGTTAATTTTTAGGTCTAAGAAAAAACTTGTAGGGCTTCTATTTGTATATGAAAAGTAAAAATAGTAAATTGAAAGTAAAATAATTACAGCAAATACAAAAGAAACAACATATAGTTCTTGTTGATCATTTTAACTATAGTTGTGTGGAGTGTCCTAGGAGTCATACCAGGCAACATACAGACCTTGAAATAGCACCAAGTAAGTATAGTGCTGGGATTAAAGGCTTGCACCACCATGTTAGATGTCTAATGATACTTTTGATAAAAGGTGTTTCTATTTCAGTCTTTACCTGTTTGTTGTACTGCCATTGTCTGTTGTCACTTTATAACCCTTTTCAATATAGTTACAAATGTCTCTCTTATATCTGTCTCTTGTTTAGACCTTAACAGTGCTGCACATATGCTGCTCTTTACTGTGGAATTCTAAAATTCAGTGAGATGGGTTTTTTTTTTTTGGTTGTTGTTTTATTTTGTATTTTTTTCCTTTTCATACTTTTAGTGTTTGTTCTCCTAGCTCTGTAGTTCTGTAATCTCTTGTTACTATTAAAAACTTATTTAAATATCATTCAGATTCATAGAGCTAATTAATGCTGGGAATGTGATAGTTTCCAGCAAGAGTTTTTGCTTTGTTTTGTTTTAATGAAGATTCACTAAGTGATGTGATTGTTTAGGTTAGGATGAAGTCATTTTGTTTTATTATCAAACTTATACAAGGTAAGTTTCCTTATTAACAGGTAGCAAAGCCTTTCTTAAAGTGTCAAGAAGCCAGGCAGGATGGCGCATACTTGTAGTCCCAGCTACTCTGGAGGCTGAAGTAGGAGGATTTCTTGAGTCCAGGAGTTCTGGGTGACAGTATGCTGAGCCCATCTTGTATCTGTACTAAGTTTGACATCATATAGTGGCCTCCTGGAAGTAGAGGAGTACAAGGTTGCCTAAGGAAAGGTGAACAGGTCCTTAGAGTGTCAGGAGGAAAATTTTTAGGGTCCGGTGCTAAGGTACTTCTGACTGCTTTTTAGAAAGAAGACACTCCTTGACATCAGCACCAGTGTTTATCGTCAGCATGTTTTCTTTGTATAACTACCAGATTATCCTGAGAAACTGTACCTATATACGTCTTGTTGTTTATCAGCTTCAAACATTCTTAACTTCTCATTACCTTGCAAAAGTTCAAGTTGTTCACATTGGCATGAATCATTGTATAATATGACTCAAACCTATCTTTTAGTCTTGTGTTCATCATTCTGTTATAAAGAACACTTCTAGCTAGTTTGGTCATGAGTCACCTATAAATACGTGTTACTTCTTTTAATCTTTATAACTCTGTTCATAATATGCCCTCATTTAAAAATGAATGAATACTTAACTTGCATTTTCAAAACCAACTCATGCTTAGAGCCCAGGATTTTCCAGCTCAGCATAGTGCTGCTGATTAGTATATTCTATAAACTCAGTTCATTTAAAATATTTGTTTTAAATTTTTGTATATGCAATATCCTCAACTCTTAGTTCCCCTCCATTAGACCATATTGTTCTTTTATATATTCTGTTTTCTATGTAGCCCCAGCTGGCTTGAAACTCTATATATAGCCCAGATGGGCATTGAACTCACAGAGATCAGCCTGCCTCTGCCTCAGTGCTACCATGCCCAGCTGTCTACGTTATTTATGTATTTTTTTATGTTTGGTTTAATTTTTGTCTTGTTTTTGAGATAGGGTCTCAACTATGTATCCAAGGTTGATCTGTAAGCTGTGATCCTTCTGCCTTAGATTTCCCAAATTCTGGAATTATATATTTCTGCCACTGTGTCTAGCTGATTTCTGATATTTTGATGAGGTCCATTCAAGCTATTTTAGTTGCTTATTTAAAGAGTACATTTAAGAAAGAATTAATCATGTAGCTCAGTTACAGGGTACATGCACAGAGCCCTGGGTTCAAATCATGTATCCCTGCCAAGAAATGAAGACATAAATGTTAAAGATTGTACTCAGGGAATTGATAAAGAATAGATCTTAAATTTCATTTTTATGAAGTTTTATTATTTGTTGGTAGAATTATGAACTCCAAAGATAGATAACCTTAAAACTCATTTTACAATTATGTCATATTTCGTATTTGGCAAAGGTTAGATTTACATACTTTCTGCTGTGAGGAGAATAATTTACATTATAGTGCATATTATTGTTTATTCCATACTAAGTGCTATATGAATATTCTTTTCATTTCTCAACATAGGATTGTTAGAAAATAAATATAGAGAAATCTCAGAAAATACATACAGAAAGTAGCAGTGCTGGGATTCTGATCCCATATGATGGTCTTCAAAACTGACATTCTTAAGTATTGATGTTTTAAATCATGTATTTGCATATTTAAAATGTAACTATAATAATTCTTGCATTTGCTCTTTTGATATATAAGTATGTTAATCTATTTTATAATTGTCTTTCTTTTTAAAAGATTGCAGCATCCTATGGAAATGTTATCTCTGTTTTTGAACCAGTCAGCCTTCCGAAAAAAAGGAAAAATTTGGTCAGTAATTTATTATTTTTCTTTTAGGAATTGAAATATGTCTAGTATAAAGTCAAAGTGACCATTCAGTAATCTAGTATAAGTTATGGACTGTAATTGAAGATAATTGTTAAGTCAATGTTCATATTAAAATATAATTAAACTTTTTTATTGGAATTGAATTATACTAAATTGTGTCAACCAAATGTCTTAAAGTGCTTTGTTTTTCTTTTGACACTTTTATTTCGTAATAGGCAAAGAATTGATAACTTAAAGTTTGGAAGTTACTTTATTCTACTACCAGACACTGTTGTTTAGCCGTAAGTGGCACTTTATTCTTGGTTTGTAGAGCACACTTAAGCAGTTTTCTGCCTTTTCATGTTTATAGTTCTTATAGATACATGATTTGCTTTCATAATTAAGACATTTCTAGGACCTAATTTTTTGCTTTTATTATATCATGTAATATAGTTGCTCTCATATCAGTAAATGTTGTTCTTTATAAGGAAAATATATAAGAAATTAGAAAGTTTGTTAACTAATAGTTTATAAATATAACAGATGAGTCACATTGTTTTGCATGTCTTTGTAGTCATCATAAATATTAAACCAGTGATTCCTAAGCCACATGAAAGCATCAGCCTAATGAAGTGAAAGAATATGGTTAGAAGTTGTAGGATTGGTTTCTGTTTCTGTTGCTTTTACCGATGTTGTCTTAGTAGAGGCTGCTTATGACCCTCTTTGCTCAAGTTGTTAATAGGATGATATATTAAAGATCAGAATGTAGAGAATTAAATAGTGTTTTAATGGTAGAAATACCTTTATATAGCTTCTGATGATTTGGGGGTCATTTTTATTTGAATCAGTAATATCTTATAAATTACTCCCCCACCCCTACACACACACACTTTTCCTTTCTTTTTGAGACAGAATCTTGCCCAGTAGCCCAAGACAAGCCTGGAACTCACCATGAGTTCAGATAAACCTTGCACTCTCAATTGTCCTGTCTCAGCCTCCCAAGTGCCACTATGCTGGGCACTCACCAGCATTCAGTTTCATAAAGAGTTTCTAAAATTTTCTGTGATTTCTGTTAGTGTCTGTGGATTATCTAGTTAATCCAGTATTAGAAGGCCTTACCTCTGTATTAAGTGATTGGCAGTACTAAACTATTCTTTTAAAGTTTTTATTACATTTATTTAACTGGGGAGAGGTCACCTGTGGAGGCCAGAGGACAATTTGCAGGCATTCTCTCCTCCATCCTGTGGGTGCAGGACATCTATTGTATGTTGTCAGGCTTGGTGACAGCAGCCTTTACCCTTAGCCATCTTGCCAAACCTTAAAAATGTATTTTAAAGGTAGTTCCCTTCCCAAGAACTGTAGTAGTACTTTCTCGTTGGGACCGCCAATACCAAATAATGATGCAGAGACTTATTAATTATGAAAGCTTGGCCTTTAGATTAGGCTTATCTCCAACTAGCTCTTATATAACATATAACTCCATATTTTTAAATGTATGTTCTGCCATGTGGCTCGATTACCTCTACTCTGTAACATATGTCCCATCTTGGTCTGCACCTCACTGGTATCTCCATCTTTCTCCCCAGAGTCCTCTCTGCTCAGAAGTCCCACCTATTCTTGCCTGCCTAGCTATTGGCCATTC
>CABHPH010127985.1:0-10417 GCA_902168325.1 Peromyscus nudipes | reverse complement strand
CTCTCTCTCTCTCTCTCTCTCTCTCTCTCTCTCTCTCTCTCTCTCTCTCTCACACACACACACACACACACACACACACACACAAATCCTTAGAGACACATCTTTACAGTATACACAAATGTTCTGCAACATTTCCCCCTTTTTATCTAAATAAAAAGGAAAGTAAAACTATATACATTAAGAACAATTATCAGGTAAGAATTACATTCACAGTGTCCAGTCCATTTGCATTTGGCAAATTCAGAGAAAATACTCCATTATCTATCTTATCTTGTTGAGCGCAAAGTTTTGTACCTAATTTACTTTCTATCCTAACTTGTATTACCAACCCCAAACTATGTTTTCAGACCTCAAAACATTTTCTTAGAAAAACAATTTAAGTTTTTATGTCTCTCAACCTTAGATACTTTATATCTCTTTCATAATTTTCTTTTTTAGATTTGGTAACAAGGAAAACTGTAAACTAGAACTATCTATTGTTCAACCCCATTAGAGACCCAAGAAGGCTATAATATTACTTGATAAATAGGAAGTGCAGAGCAAGCAACTTCCTAAAACTGTAGAATTGACAGAAATAGCTGCCTGCCTGGACAGTTACCCAAAGGTTCTTCTGCAGTGTTGGGGTATCCATCTTCAGCATACAGACCTAGAATATCTGACAGACTTTGTTGTGAAGCAGGAATTTTGAAGGACTGTCCTACCTTGTCTTGGCAAAGTTTAGCAGTTACCTTCTTTTGTGTCCTGCTTGTCCAATTTGGACAACATACTGTCAGTAGTCAAGGCAAGGGCACTTTCTTGCTCAGTGGCTAACTTTGCCACAATGAAAGCAAACTCCATATGGAGGTTCTTCAATGCCCATCATCCTCTTTTGAGGTAATTGGTGCTGCCAGGAGCAGCCGTGTCTCACTGTCATGAAAAGCCTTATTAAAACATCTTAAATGCCATATTCTGTAGGTCTCTGAAGTGTTTGAAGACCATCTGTCTATCTAAATTATATGTTTGACCTTGAAAACATACCTAACATGGCTACAAATTTGATTGTTATAGATGACTAACTTCTAACCTGTATTTCTTAATTATCTTAAACAATTTGTAGTAATGGCCTTTAAGAAGTAGAATTTTACATTGCATTTTAAAGTAAACTGCATAAGCAAGAGTAGAAACATATATACAGTATGTTAAAACAAAAATAACCTTAAATTTGTTTCAGTGTGGCCTTTAAGAACTAGAATTTTATATTACATTTTAAAGTAAACTGCATAAGCAAGAATGGAAACATATATACAGTATGTTAAAACAAAAATAACCTTAAATTTGTTTCAGTATACAAAAATACCATAAACAAGAGTGGAAACATATATAGAGTAAAACAAAAATAACCTTAATTTTTGTCAGTATATAAAAACTCATACCAGTGTAAAATATTTAGACTAGTAGTTGCTTTTTTAATTTAAAAGTAGATTCAATAATCTACCCTTTTATCCTATCATTCCTCTATCTGCCCTTTTTTTTTCAGAATGAGATCCCTGAATCTAATCTCCTTTGTTTAGTTTCCTCCCTTACTATGACCAATAACAGCTTGCAATCAACCCCCTCTAGATGATAAACTCTAATCCATGGAACAACCAAAAAACACCCACCCTACCTCTTGGGAATGTGGGTGTAATGTTCTTATGATTACTTCCTGTTGTGTGTGGGGGGTGACAGCATCTTTAGGGGATCCTGAGAAAATTGAGATATTGGTCAAGTCCTGGGAGAGCTAGTTCTTTTCTAGTCTCTGTGATAGGAAAGTACAGAGCTCATCAGAAGGCCTGGCTAGAGTAGGTTGTGAGGCTGGACAATCTCAACTAGCAGCTTTGAAGTTGTTCTGGATACAGAATTTTGATAAAACTGCAAAGAGACATTCTGAGAGGCTGGATCACTTAGGCTACTTGTCTTTATTGGTGTCTGGTCCTTTTTTTTGTCTTTGTTTTGTTTTTAAAAACACACAAAGTTTTAAAGGTAACATATGTCTGTGTTAATACAAGTAGGAATGTGCAGTGTGCACAAGTCAGCTAAAGATGAGTTTTTGTTTTATATTTGAGCAGGGTAAAAGGCATCTGTCAACTTTATAAGTCCATTTGGACTGCATAACCAAACCGAAATATAAATCTCTATCCATGCTATATAAAAGGATGGCAGTAATAAGTCATGAGGACTCTGTAGCCAACAAGATTTATCATGTCTCATCCAACCTCAGAGCTCTTCCCATGTCAAGGGATCAATATGTATGTCTCCTGTCCTGTAGTCTTTCTTCATGTTTGTAGCCACGATTTTCAGGAGGTCTCCCCCAATCAGATCTGAGCTTCATTAATTTTGAAAAGAACCATAACTTTTTGTTTCCTGTGGAAACAAAGGCATAAACTCTTCCCCAATGCAACATATTTTCTGACTTCCATTTTGAAGTTAAGAAATTCTTAAAATATATAGGTTGGTTTAATTTGACAGTTTCTATAATCCAGTGTCTCCCAGAAGCTGTTGTTTTTTTTTATATATTAGCAGCCAATTCAAAGTCAACAAAGCACCATATAGGATCCAGACATGCCTGTTTATTTCCCATCTTTTCATGGCTTATTTATTTATTTATTTTTATATGTTACTTTACTCTCTCTTTAAAGACTTTAGTATAGCTGGGCAGTGGTGGTGCATGCCTTTAATCCCAGCACTTGGGAGGCAGAGCCAGGTGGATCTCTGTGAGTTTGAGGCCAGCCTTGTCTACAGAGTGAGCTCCAGGACAGGCACTAAAGCTACACAGAGAAACCCTATGTCAAAACCGAAAAAAAAAAAAAAAAAAAGACTTTATTACAACTTTTAAACTATTTGGTTTTGTTGTTGTTGTTTTGTTTTGTATTTTTATGACTGTCTATATCCATTTTCTTCAGCACCTAAGCACATTTTTAACCATTCTGTACCTATATAGAGGTTTTTTTTTTCAGTCTGGACCTGGCTTTACTAAGTGCCACCAGCATTCTCTGACTTAGTGAGCCAAAGCTTAAAACTGCTTTGCAGTAGCAGCTAGGCCCTCCCCCAAGCTGCTCTGGTGACTTGCTCCGCCTCCCTTGGGTCCCTATGAACCTAGCCTCATGTGGGGTGGGGGTAAGGTGAGGGTGGGGTGGGAGTATACTGGCAGTAGCTGTGTTTACTGACTCAGCTCTGGGAAGTTTCTGAGGCCACTTTCTGGAGTTCCTGAGAGTGGCACTCACTGTTGTGAGTGCTGCTGAGAGGCCCAGGCAGTGACTGAGGTGGCACCGGCCTGTGTGACTTCTCCATCAGTACAGTTATGCCACATGTTGGGTGCCAAATGCAGTAGTACTTTCTCGTGGGCTCACTGACCCCAAATAATGACACAGAGACTTATCATTAATTATGAAAGCTTGTCCTTTAGCTTAGGCTTGTCACCAACTAGCTCTTTAATGTAATTAACCCATATTTTTAAATCTGCGTTCTGCCACGTAGCTCATGTACCTCTGTAACCTCTGTAACCTATGTCCAACTTGGTCTGCCTCTTGCTGGGGTTTCCGCCTTTCTTCTTCCCTCTGCCCAGAAGTCCCACTTCTTTTCTCCTGCCTAGCTATTGGCCACTCAGCTCTTCATTATCCCAGTGACAAGGTGCCTTAGGCAGAGACATATCTTTATAGTGTACACAAATATTCCACATCAAAGAACACAGTCTTTCTATACTCAGCAACTCTGATGAGGAAAATAGTTTGAAAGTTAGTTTCGTTAAAATGCCTGTATTTATAGGAATAGATTAATTTAAAACTGTATTTTTTCTTTTTAATCAAAATGAGTATTCTTGATGAATATAATAGTGTAAAACACTCAACAAGATCAGGCTAGTTGTTTGTTGCACAGTATATCCCCTTGAGGGGGAAAAGTTGAAAGGGCAGAGTTGGACAAAATCTGTCATACTGAAATCTAGTTTCAAACACTCCTTAGATCCTTATACAAAAGATACTCTCATTTTTCTTATACACTCTAAAATATTCTTTTGAGGTGGTGGTTCTTTATGAGAGATATACTTTTGGATTATTGTTGGTGCTGGGGATGTAGCTCAGGAATAGAGTGCTTACCTAGTGTATGCAAAGCTGTAAGCTCAATCCTTAGCACTGTGAATAGCAGTAATATAATTATTAATATTCTTTATAAATTATTAGTAAGTTCTTATGTTCAACTCTTACCTTAGGACTGCCCAAAACTGGGGATACGATTGTATTCATCTGTGTGTCTAGTTCTATTGAGGGCTCTGATGTTCACTGTGATTAAGAGCTATTCTGGCAGTGCCCTTATTTCCTAAAAGGGTATACTGTACTCCATGTGTCGTATCAAAATCACCTGAGGTATTCGTTTGAAGTCCATATTCCTGTGCTTCAAAGTTCACTTTTTGAACCTGAGTTTTGGGGCATGGATTTGGAAACTTGAACTTTTAATAAATAGCATAGGCTATTTTTTTGTTGTATGGAAGTTTGAGGACCATTGCAGTAAGACAGTATTTATGGGTTAATTTAATAGGCCACAGTTTGAACTTAAAATGAACTACAATAGGAAATTTTGGGTTGTATACTAGTGGTAAGGATACCCCAGTTTTAATTTGTATATATAATTCCACATGCATTTTTTTTGTACTAATCTGTAGGTTCAAATAAAAGATGTTTGAAAGAGTGGGAAAATATTATATTAAGGAAGTAATGTATCTCAGATAGAGATGAAACATTAAGAGAAGAATATTTAAATTATTGGACCTATGGACACACATTTAAAATTACACTTTGGACTTTATTATAATAAAATACACATACTGTAAGAAATGTTTGATGTGAGGTTAAGTAAGATACATGTTTATTGGTTTTTTTATACTAAGGATAGACTTTCAGATCCTAGCAGTGGGTCGTCTTTCAAGAGTCTTCTTTATCATCTAATTCAGTGGTTCTCAGTCTTCCTAATGCTGTGACCTTTTAATACAGTTCCTCATGTTGTGGTGACCAACCCCCCAACCATAAAATTATTTTTGTTGCTACTTTATAACTGTAATTTTGCAACTGTTATTAATCACAATGTAAATATCTCGTATGCAGGATATCTGATATGTGACCCCCAAACAGGTCTCAACCCACAGGTTTGGAATCACTGATGTAATTCCTATTTCTCTTGACTGAATTGTTTTCTTCTCCTAAAAAAATGACTGCATTAATATGAGCACAACAAATGTGAACATGTTCATTTGATATAAAAGATGCTAATCACAATTAGCTAACTGACTTTTTTTCTCATTTTAGGAACTTTATAGTCAGTGGCAGAAAAGTGGCCAATTTTTTCTGGACTCAATAGCACATAATATAACTTGGGATCCCACAGGTAAGGAATTTAACAAGATTAGCAGGAACAACTGTCACTGAACTAATTTGTTTTTATTACTCTTTCATCTGTCAAATGTAGCTTGAGTTTTTCTCTCAGGGTCCTGCCAAGTCTCAGCATTCTGTAGCCCACTTATAAAATAAACATACAGACACTTATGTTATTTAAACTGTTTGGCCTAATGGCTCAGGCTTCTAGCTATCTAGTTCTTACATCTTAATTAACGCATTTCTGTAAATCTATACCTTGCCACATGGCTTGTGGCTTACCAGTATCTTATATGTTGGTACTCATGGTGGCGGTGGCTGGCAGCATCTCCTGACTCAGCCTTTCTGTTCCCAAAATTCTCTTCTCTGCTTGTCCCGCCTATACTTCCTGCCTGGCTACTGGCCAATCAGCATTTTATTTATTAACCAATCAGAGCAACACATTTAACATACAGAACATTCCACAGCACTTGCCCTTTTCTTTTTTTCAAAAAGGAAGGTTTTAACTTTCACATAGTAAAATTACAGATAACAAAACAATCATCAAGCAAGAATTACAGTTACAATATCTAGTCTATTTATAATATCTAGTCTATTTGTATTTGGCAAAATTAAAGAATATATCCTATCTATCCTATATTTGTGAGTCTGAGGTTTCATATCTAACCTATCTCTTATCAGAACTAAGGAAATTATAACTATCTAGTCTTCAACTACATCAAAGACCTCAGAAGGATATAATATTATCTGAGAAACGGGAAAAGGATTCAAGCAACTTCCAGGAGTCTTGCGACAGTAGACAGAGATAGCTGGCAGCCTGGACAGTCATCTAAAGTTCCTCTGTAAAGTTGGGGCATCTGTCTTCAGCCCACAGGCCTAGAGTCTGTTAGTCATTTCTCTCTGTGTCCTGTAGAATGTCTGGCAGTTTCCTCTGCGAAGGAGGAACCTGAAGAACCATTTTACCAAGCAAAATTCAGTGGTCACCTTCCTATGGGTCCTGCATGTCCAGTTGATCAAGCAGTCCAGGCAAGAACAGTTTCTTGCCCAAATGGCTATTTTTGCCAAGATGAAGATAAAGTCCATATGGAGTGTCTTCAGTGCCCATCTTCCTCTCTGAAGTAAATTGGTGCTGCCAGGAGCAGACATGTCTCATTGTCTAGAAAGTCTAAATTTTTAAAACATTTTAAATGCCATATTCTGTAAGTCTTTGAAGTATTTGAAGATTACCTACCTAATTGAATTTTATCTATGTATACCTAGAAAACAGCGTGACTATAAGTTTGACTATCATAGAAGACTAATTATTAATCTGTATTTCTTAATTATCCATTACAATCTAAATGATTTACATAAACATAATACCTCAAACGAGAATAGAAATATATGTACAGTATCACAAAATTAAGTTTAAACTTGTATCAATAAACTAAAATCCATAACAATGTAAAACATTTTAAACAAGTTGCTCTTTAAAAGTAGATTCAATAATGTACCCTTTCATCCTATCATATCTATATCATATCCCCTTTTCTTCTTTAGAAAGAGATCGCATTTATAATCAACCTGATTTAAATAAAAATATTGTTTTTTTTTCCTCTGTCCCACACCAGAGGGCTCTTCTGATATGGGACAAAAGAATCTCTTAACCTTTTTTTTGGCAATATGTTTGGGTTTAGAGAAGGAGTGAGCCAATTCCATCTCCAAAGCCAGCTTGGTATATTTGGGAATTTGGGCATAGCTTCTCTTACTTCTTCCTGCTGGAGGGGGGTGCTGTATCTTATGGGGACACAAAGAAAATTTTAGGATTATGAAGTAGTTCGTGAGGGTGTATTGTCTGAGCCAGTTGCCTTCAAACCATTCTGGATGTTGGATCATCTGGGCCATGGTATCATCGGAGACCTTTCAGGGGGTCTTGGCTGGTCAAACCTGATGTATCTTAATCTGGAACAAATCCATAGCCTCTGGCTTTCTGTGGAAACAAAACCAGAGCATCCTTTCCAAAGCAACATATCCTTACATCCAAATTTTGAAGTCAAGGTACCTTTAAAATATACATATTGGCATAACTCAACAGCTTTTGCAATCAAATGTTTTTCTTCAGTTACAAATATCAAAGAGAACATAATCCAGATTTTTTGTGTGATAGCCATCTTTACGTGGCTTATTTTTTATATTACCTTTACTGTCTCTTTAAAGACTTTATTTTTAAAAACTATTTCTTTATATAACTATATATATTCCTTTTTCTCTCTCTTCCAAGCCTATGTACATTTTTATACACATTGTAAAGCATTTAAAGTCTTGTTTCATCTGAATCTGTCTTATTGTGAATCTATTGTTTTAAACTGCAGTATTACTAGGGCTAAGGTAGCAGCTTTGGCTGGTGGCTCCGCCCACCTCAGCTTCCCAACATGGCGGTGGTAGTTTACCACCAGCTCTGGGAGCCATCAACTCTTAGAAACAGTGGTTCTATGCTTCTATCAAAGCTGCATGTAGCCCAGAAACCTCTTTTTTTTTGCTTTTTTGTACTAGCAAAGACTAAATATACCATGCAGCATAATGTGCGACTTGTAGATGCCTCATTCTCACCATACTGCTGGTCAAGCTCACACACCAGGAACCCGCCATAGTCGCTCAAACTGCAGGCTGCCACTAACTTGAGAGAGATAACTAGGAAGCTGTTTTTAGCTCCGTTTTACAATCTTGTTTCTCAGGTTTTAGGTGGAAACTCTTGCCAAAGCATTGGGTGCCATTTGTAGCTTGAGTTTTTCTCTCAAGGTCCCACCAAGTCTCAGCAGTCTGTAGCCCACTTATAAAATAAACATACAGACACTTATGTTATTTAAACTGTTTGGCCTAATGGCTCAGGCTTCTAGCTATCTAGTTCTTACATCTTAAATTAAACCATTTCTATAAATCTAGACCTTGCCACATGGGCTTGTGGCTTACCAGTATCTTATATGTTGGTACTCATGGTGGCGGTGGCTGGCAGCGTCTCCTGACTCAGCCTTTCTGTTCCCAGAATTCTCTTCTCTGCTTGTCCCGCCTATACTTCCTGCTTGGCTACTGGCCAATCAGCATTTTATTTATTAACCAATCAGAGCAACACATTTAACATACAGACCATCCCACAGCAATCAAACTGTGGTAAATATAAAAGTAAATAAAGCAAATTGTGCCCTTTTATAATTTGTACTGAAATGAAGGCAAATCCAAGCAATAGTAAATGATAGGACATGATAAATATTATACAGAATAACTGTTACTTTTGGAAAAAGAGAGAATTCTCTCTGGAAAATGAGATTTTGTTGACAAGGCTTCTTTTGATCTGACTTTTTGAAAGATTTTTAACAATTAGATAAAATAGGAAAAAGAAGTTACTTCTAAGTAATATATATATTTGCATTAAAAAATACATAACTTGGGACTGGAGAGATGGCTAACAGTGAAGAGCACTGGTTGTTCTTCCAGAGGACCCTAGTTCTGTTCTCAGCAACCACATGGTGGCTCATAACTCTAAGTCCAGTCCTAAAGGATGTGGTACATAGACATACATGCAGACGAAAACACACATACAAAATAAAAATCAGTATTTCACAGATTAAAGCAACAATCATTTTCCTGCTTTTGTTCTATGGTTTGGAATTGCTACAGGGTTTTGTGGGAATGCCTTGTCTCTTATCTGTGTATTACCTGAAGTACCTTTCTTGTAAAGGGTCAAAGAAAGACTTTGTTCACATGTATGGACCTTTGGCTAGTACTCTAGTGGGATACCTTTGTTCTCCATGTGGCCTGTCTCATGTGGCCTCTACAGCAGGGTAGTGTAAATTTTACATGGTGGTTAAATTTTGAGATTGCAAGTTTAAGCGGCAAATACTCTTAAAGCCTGGCCTTCCTTATCCACAGGATTTTCCTGTTTCATTCTCTGTTCAGAGCAAAGTGGGAGTCCAGGTATTCGAGAAATAAGAGAAGCAGATTCCGTTCTTGTTGGAGATGTGGGAAAGTCATATTGCATGGGGGCCTAGCTACAGACTTTGTACAAGTTACAGTTAATCCTTATAACGCTAGAACGCTCTGAATTTACGGATAAGAAAATTGAAGTTCAAAGATTGCCCAGCTAGATCCAATTTGCTTGGCTAGTTAAATGATGTAGATACATGGATTTATAAATTTCTGACCTGAAGTTCTGCTTTTGCTGGATTAATTTTTTCTTTTCTTTGTTTCCTTTCTTTTTCCTTGTCCTCCCCTCTCTTACCCCCTCCTCTTTTCCTCCCTTCCTCGTTGCGTTTTATTAGCATTTCTTACGGAATCCTGAGTGAGATTATTTCCAAGAGTATGGGCTCCCTACCAATGGCTGGAACACAAAATAAAATGTTTTTTCTCTCTCAGGACTGATAACCTGCAGATTATCAGGGAGGGATGGGCACTCACTGGTCCCTCCCCCCAGTTACCATTATCTGTTATAATCCCCAAGGGAAGGACAGGGATTCATGGGATCATTTCCTTCCATAGCAAGATGTTAACAGGTCCAGCTTTTTTTTTTAAATTTATTCTTTTGTTTTTAGTACATATGTATCTTTATTAAAACTACAGTACTTATTTATTATGTTTATATATGTATGGATATGCCCATGCTATGGTTCATATATGGGGGTCAGAGGACAATTTGCAGGAGTTGGTTCTATCTTCCATCATGAGGGTTCTGGGAATAGAACTCCAGTCATTAGGCTCAGAAGTAAATGCTACCCTCTGAGCCATCTAGCCAACCTCAAATTACTTTTTTGCAGTTTCTGTTGAGAAACTGTGTTATATTCTATAGTCTGACAAGATTCTTGAGTATGTCTCTTAACTCAGTGTTGACTATCTACATAATAAATGGTGAATAATATATTTGTATATTTCTTTAGGTAATCGTCTTTTAACTGGTTCCAGCTGTCTTCAGCTCTGGTGTAATACTAACTCAAGGAAGCAAACTGAAGATGAAAATCCTAGAACAAGTCTTAATTTTGGAGATTGGGTGTGCATTTGGCATTGCA
>CABHPH010127984.1:0-14085 GCA_902168325.1 Peromyscus nudipes | reverse complement strand
GAAGAACCTGGGACTAGACAGGCCTTGCACCTAATGAAAAATCAAATATTGTTGTTATCCTAAAGTAATGTAACAATATAATGACTCCAATGACATGCTACTATACCCCAAATCAGTGCCTTTTCACCCATCATCAGACAAGCTTCCAGCTGAGGTAGATGGGAACAAATACGGAGACCCATAACTGTATAGTGTGCAGAGTGAGAAATCTTTGAACATTACACCATAAATAGGATGTCTCGCCGGGCGTTGGTGGCGCACGCCTTTAATCCCAGCGCTCGGGAGGCAGAGCCAGGCGGATCTCTGTGAGTTCGAGGCCAGCCTGGGCTACCAAGTGAGCTCCAGGAAAGGCGCAAAGCTACACAGAGAAACCTTGTCTCAAAAAAAAAAAATAGGATGTCTCTGTCAAACATTTCTTCTCATGGCTCAGAGAACTTTGCAAAAGAGGCAGAAAGATTGTAAGAGTCAGAGGCGATGGAGGACACCAAGGAAACCAGGTCTTCCAGATACCACAGGACCAATGCACAAGCGAACTCACAGAGGCTGTGGTAGCACGTACAGGGCCTGCACAGGTACCAACCAGATGGTTTTCAGCATTGAGAAGGGGAAATGGATAGGATCTCCTTTCCATAACCAGGACGCTATTTCCAACTGACAGCTGCTCACAAAGAAAAATTAGTTTTCACCAAAGAAGTCTCACTGGGTATACAAACCACACTTAAGGGCAGGCGCCATGTGAAACTGTAGATGAGTAACATAAAATGAAATCAATGATACCTCTGGAGAGTTTATGTCTCATTATGCATTGTCCGGGCATTTTTTCACCATACTGGTCTTTTGATTTTATATATGGTCTCCATCTTTTTGTTTATATGGATTCTCTCTCTCTCTCTCTCTCTCTCTCTCTCTCTCTCTCTCTCTCCTCTCTCATGTGTGTACTTACTATGCTTCATTTTTTAATGTGTTTGTTTTGTTCTGTTTTTTTATTTGCTTGACTGTTTTCCAAGAAGAGAGAGGATTTATGAAACTGGACACATGAGGAAGAGGGAAGAGTCTGGGAAGTGAGAGAGTGGCGGGAGGAGAATATATTGTATGAAAATAATCTCTTTTCAATGAAAATAAACTAAGAGGAAGGTATACAGATTGATAATAGGGCATTTTTTTTGCTCTCAAGTTCTAGCTGTAAACATGGACAGATTATCTATAACACATAAGTATGAACTGCATAAGTTCAGGGAATGACAACACAGCCTTTCCCACCAACAACGTTATGAAAAGTCAAGTGAAGCAAACTCCCTTGATTTTTATGCCCATTCTAACTCCAAATATGAAGAGAAACTGTTCTTCTCAAGCTGATCCTATAAGATGTTATGTGTCTCCTCAGCACTTGTTGTAGATATTATATATAGATATTGCTCTCTTTTCATGTACATGTCTTTATTTCCTGTGGCTCTAATACACAGGTACATAAAATAACTGTGCTATATTTTCATAATCTTATTCTTACACTCATACATATAGAAATGAATAAATATAATCATGTATAGTTGTTGGAGCCCAGTTTTCCTAGTGGCTTTACCCAGCAGGTCTGCATAGAGAGGATGATTGGATCATGGGCCTAAGTACAGGTGTCTGAGATGGTCTGCACTTGGCTGTGCTGGAGGAAAGTCTTTTGTTCCAGCCCTTGGCATTCCTTTAAATACCCTATGGCAGAGACAGTCGAGGCCTGTGATGAATTAGGATCCAGGCCCTCTTGAGGCTGTCCTGTATTTTCTATCTGTTTATCTCCTCTCTATCCTTCTAACTAATATTTCCTGCTGCTTTCCCTCAAGAGTGCTCTGGGGAAATGTGATGGTGAGGGATGCCCCCCCACTGTAGAAGGGCACACTTGCAAAGCAATCGATTCATGATTGTGCCAGTGTGATCATAATTTTGAAGCAAAACTTGACTATATAGGGAAACTCTGTCTCAATACAAAAGTAAAAAATTGGAAGAGACTCCAGCTCAGTTGCATATTTTTCCTAGCATATATAATGTTCACAGAATATATATATATAATAAAAATGGTTTAGCATTTATAATGTTGTATCATAGTATGTAGTGACCATTACAGAAAATGTATCATAAGACAATGCTTAATTCTATAAGGATGTGATAAACAATACACTCTCAAATTTTCCATCCACTAAATCAATGCTGGTCCAGCTCATTAACTGTCCAGTGTCGCACTAATAATGAGTTTTATGTTATGGAATGATTGATCACAGGTTTTCTAAAGCTTATTTGACCCGAGTTGTTTTTTTCATAGTTCCTTTTTCCTTGACAGCAGTTGTTAACCTTTGACTAGCGATTACTGGAAAAAAAGAGAAATTATTAATAGACAAAGACACCAGAATAAAGATTTGTTTTTTCTAAAAATAGGTCTTCGGTTCAATTCAAAACATGATTTAAAAAATAATAGGTAGGAAAAGTACTAATATCAAGAAGGCTGTTCTGTTAAGTTCTAGTTGTTTTGAAATATAAGTGATCATTCATGTATCTTCCTAGGTAACAACTTTTTTCTTGACTGAGTAATTACTGTTGTTAATGTGTGGGTGGGAGGAGGGGGATATGCTTAAAATAAGAGAAAACCTCTGCTTACCACTTAAATTTCTCTCTTGGAGTAAGACTCCCTTCAGGTCCATTTAGGATAGAACTTTCACTACTGAAAATTGGCAATTGGCATTTGTTTCCCCAAATATATAGGTTTATTTCCAAATGTTAAATGTACCTCTTGCTGTTCTTAAAAGTCAATGTTGTTTATTCAAGTACCTGTAAGCCATCTCTTTGAAATATAGTCATCATTGTAGATAGTTCTCCATCTTTCCTATTCTGAGACAAGGAAGGAGGCTTTCAAAATGTTATAGCTCAAGTATAACATCCTGAGGGCTTACCTTTGGAATAAAGTCAAGGGATCCCAAAGTGTAAGTGATTTTAGTATTATATGTGATAGTGGTGCAGACTTATCTAAGTTGAATATTCATTATTATTTATTTTGAGAACATGTATGTAGTAAGACATTTTAAATTGCCTATTATGAAATGTAAAATGCGTCTCTATCTTGCCAAATCTTCAACAGGTCCTCCAGGATGTACGCCTCATTCTGTTTTAATACTCATTCAATACTAAGTCAGATTTCTTTGTATATTGCTGTCATATAGAGTCTTTCTGGGTTAGCAAATGAACATATTGCAATTGTATTTTCCCAAACAATAGTCATATTGCAAATTATTGATAGAAGGATGATAGATAAATAGATAGATAGATAGATAAGTAGATAGATAGATAGATAGATAGATAGATAGATAGACAGACAGAAGATAGCAGTTAGATGAGAAAGAGATGTTGATTTTGCATTATGATTTAAATTGGAAAGACTTGGAGATAGGAGAAACTTAAGGAAAAGCATAAACAACATACTAGAATAAAGAGTAAAGGAAACTAACACAACTCACCCCTAATTCATGAATATTCATATATAGTACAGCACTTAAGAATTATGATTTCTTGCTTGCTCTGGGTCACATAGAGTTTCCTATGGTGGATTAAAACTCAGTAAGCCATACAAAGTTTCCACCTAGCTGTTCTAAGTTATCATTTCAGCATCAACTATATAAAACAATATAGAAAGAAAAGAAATGTCATCACACATGGCTTACAGATTTCTCCAGAAATAATTTTAATCAGCACATATTTTAATTTAAAATCAGCGTTTTGTGAGTATTTAGAGGAATGTTAATACAAAAGTTTAAGTTGTTTCTACCTTTAAAAATCAGATTTTTTTCTTTTTAAATATTTAATTTTTCCTACTACTAATAAAGAAAATACTTGAAACTAGGTTTCTTCATGGCAAACTTGAATATTTGGATTTCAAAAGAATGATACCAACTCCACTTTTAGTTTTCTTAAAATCCAGTAAGAGTTCCTCTCAATTTGTCAGTAAGAAATGTACTGAGTAATTCAGCATACTCTGTGACTTTTACTTTAGAAATTCTAATGTACATGTAGAAATAATGTCTGTGGTAAATATTTTTAATAATAACAGATATGTTTATCTATATAGTGATCTCAGATTTCATACTACAGTTTTATCAATATGACATTAAAGTCTAATATATACAAATACTTACAAAGTTTTCTATGTTTTTAAACAGTAGGACTCTAAATCACACATAGAATTTATTCTAAACAGAATGTTACAAATTGAGATTGTTTACTTTTAATTAGTCAAAACAAAACATATCTTCATAGTTATATTTTGGGGAAAATTTATCTTGAGCATCCTTGGGATTGAACATATTTTTTAAAATTTCTTAATAAAATATGTATGTCAAAACAATCAAGGGCTAAAAAAATTTCATATTTAACCTTTATTCCCCACTAAATGTAATATCAAACTGTACTTAAATACTATTAGTGTTCCTTGCAGATGACAGCATCAACCATTCACTCAGTCCCCTACCCACAGCGCCTCTGGCTTGTTCATGTTTCAGAGAAGAGGGCACCAAGAATCCAGGGGATGTCCTGACTGAGGCAGAGCTAATCACTGTGGAGGCATGCTGGTGACAGTATCCTCATCCATTTATACT
The DNA here is from genome assembly GCA_902168325.1 of Peromyscus nudipes. Lineage (NCBI taxonomy): Eukaryota > Metazoa > Chordata > Mammalia > Rodentia > Cricetidae > Peromyscus > Peromyscus nudipes. The sequence goes on along the minus strand of CABHPH010127984.1, from coordinate 9,457 downwards.
TATAAGTGTTCTCTAAGTAACAAAAGCAATGCTTGTCCCAGATACTGCTGGTACAGAAACATACTCACAGCTTCCAAAGGATTATTTTTTATTTATCTAATCCTGGCAACTAAATCCTAGACCTCCCTCATGGGCAATACTCTTGAAAGGGACAGCAAAAATGCTATTGCCTAGGAAAATGTTCTCAAATATTTGAAACAAGAAAGCTTTTTTAAGTTCCCACTCTAGGGCCTCCCTCCGGAGTTCCTCACTCTGTTTAGTGGTAACCAAGAATATGCCCTTCTAGCGGTGTGAGCATTGTCCATGTGGGATGCTCATGCATAAGGTTTTGCAAACAAATTTGAGAGCTATTAATGTTGAAAAGAAACAATTCAGACAGTGAAATTGAAGGAGATTCCAAGACAGAACTTTACATGGGTTGTTTATTCACACTAGGGACAAATCAACTTTCTTGCAAGTTTGGATGAAATGTAAGTGAAAACTCACTTGTAAAACCAGCTTGAAGCTTGACCATTATTGCACATCTACCTAGCTCCAAGAATGGATTTTGATTAGTCTAATTAATCACAATCATCCTATTCAATTACAAATGATTGGTTTAGGATTGGCCAGGATTGATGCAACATGGGCCAGTAACCTGCAATGAGAGCATTTTGATGAAAGCTTAGCATCTTGTTATAAGGTTTCTATGGATCGGCTTTCTGTTCTGGGACTTCTGCCATTGGCTGATTCAAGAAATGAGAGAGGCCCACCAAGTGTATCTAAATTAGCACCACTCTGCATCTGAAGCCCAGACAACAAACAGCTCAAGAAGAGCCTAACATCATAATTATCTTTGCCAACTAGAAAAATGGGGATAAAATAACTAAAGGCAGAGTTTTATTTTTTCAAAAGAATGGACATTTTAGCAGTATTATCACAGCAATAGTAACTAATACAAGTCTTCATAAATATGAGTAGGCTAATATTAGCTGTACCTGAACCAGGTAAGTGGTAAAGGATTTTTTATGATACTTGCTGTCTTAATTTCTACGTGAATAAAAGCTGCTTAATGGGAGAATTGAAAACTTCAGATTTTTTCTTTAAATATCATATAATAGGCCAGATACCCAAATATGGGGTAGGGAAGCATATAAAGCACAGATCATCTTAAGAGCACCCAGTGAGTGAGTAGGGGTAGGAAAATATAATCTCTGGGGAAATACATAAGTGTAGTTGGACTAGCTCAGTGGATTGTTGGATCCCTGAACATTAAACATTTCAAAATGAATTTTTTTCCTTGTATTTCTGGCACCCAGCAAAATGGGAAGTACCCAATATGTTATTTTCTCTCTGTTTTCATGAATCATAAGGGAAATCAGAGGTAGAGAAATTGGAAGTCAAAACTAGACCTCATTAAAAGCCTAGCCTGTACTAATTAGTTACAGCTGGACTCATCCCAATCAGAGTGATTCGGATTAGGAGACTGTTGCTGATTTGACTTCCTCAGAGCTCCCATAAACAAACCACAAGTAAGAGAACAGTTTTCTCCTCTCTTTAAAATATGTATTTAGACCTGCTCTACCTTTGAGATCCCTAGTGCGGGCTTCCCACACAACCATTAAGCTACTGATGATCTTTCGAGTCAGGAGAGCTTGCTACTCAAGAGCTCAAAGATAAAAATAGAGAGGGAAAATTAAAAGAAAAACAAATAATGAAAGAAATGAAGCAATTTGTACCTGACTGAAAGGAGATAAAAGAGAGAGAAAAAACAGGCAAAGAATGGCGGCATTTGAACTTGGCTATCATGCAAGTATCATTTTGAGTTCAGATAACAGATAAAGTTGAGCAAGAATGTGCAATGTGACACATTTTGTGTAATTCGGTGATATCATAGGCCCCAAAAGCAAGAGGTGATTGGAAATTTGAAGACTATTTCAGTCTCCAGTATTATGCACTAATATCCTATACCTCAGATATTATCAAGATTTGAGCTAGGAGTTCAACATTAGGAGCAATGAAGGATGGCTTTGGAAATGAGGATTCTCAGTGAAATATAATTTTGAGAATAAATGGCCATGATAAAACACCTCACATCTTGGTTGAATTAAGGGAACTGAAAAGTTATTTCTATTAGGCAACTGTGGTCTTCATTGGTCACTTGTTTGCTGCTGTAAAAAAATTACCTGAGGAAAAATCAAAATGAGGAAAGATTCATTGCCATTGTTGGTTTCAGATATTTTAATTCCTAGTTACTTGGCTCTGTTGCTTCTGCCCTGTGTGTGGGGAGGAAGAATGCCATAGTAGGCAGCATTTTTTTTGGAGCAATGAGGCTCAGAGTTTGACAGGTAGGAAATAGAACTAAGAAAAAAAATGCCTGGAGATATGATACACCCTTAAAAACACACTGTTCCCCACAGTGACCAACTAATTCTAAGAAGGCCCTACCTCTTAATGAACCATTCACCTATGAACTCCCCAGTGTAAACATTTACATATGAAGTCAATATCCTCTTGACCCAATACACCTCTCAGTATATTTATCGGTTGGTGATCAAGCCTTTAATACATGAATCCCAAGGATATTTGATATCAAAAGCACAACAAGGTCTGATCCAAAATTTAAGAAATAATTTAGGTGACTTAGTTTTTTGGAAATAGTTTTTTTTTTTTTAATTTTAGCAGTGAAATCCCTTTAATTTCCTTTCTCTTAAAAACATGTGTATGAAGCAGGATGGGTTTATGAAACTTTGAGACTGTACCAATATGGGGGTGGGGGTGGGGGTGGATCTTAGCTCCTTACTGGATGTCTGTTAATGTTACTGCGATGACTCATGTAATAATGCTATGTCCTAACATCCTCTTCTACCAAGGACCCTCAGTACATATATTTTGGTCTGAACTTTTTGAGGGAATTAAAAATCTCTTAAGATTAACTCTCTGTCTGAGTTGCCTTTCATTGTTGAGTTCCTGCTGATCTCTGAATTTTATGAGGCATTCATTATTCTTTCATTTGGACAGGTAGGATTTATTTTATTCTCACAATATGCCAGGATTATGAAATCTAAAGCAAGATTAAGCTTCTACCCAGTCCATACTGAACATAAAGCTGGCTTCGATTACATTGTACATTTTTCCTATCACAGCACTTAAGATGGAATGGAGAACCTGGCTTTTCATGAGTGAGAATATGAATTACTGGATTTCATTCAGACTTGTAGTTATGCTATCGACCCCTTCTTTCCTTAATTTTCTCCCTCTTCATGTAGCAAGCTTGAAGAGCTAACATGCATAGAAAAGACATCTTGCCTGTACTCAAGAAGAAAAAAACTCTGTGATATCAGTCCTATATTTCTGGTAGTTTTAATAGGAAGTAGAGAATTTAGGACACTAATTTTTCAATTTGACAATATGGATTTACTGTCCTAGGATAAGAGCCATATATGGAAATGCAAAGGAGAAAATTATCACAATAAAACATTACTTTGCATATTGCAACTTGCTTTCTCTTTCTTCACCTTGAAAATTCCTGGCCATCCTTTAGGACTCATCTAAGGTGTCACATCCTCAGGTAGCTTTTATATACCCCTTAGTTAGCCAGTCAGTTGTTTGTCCTAAATTTTAGGAGCACACATTCCCATGAATTCATGCGTACTTCCTCTACTTTTTTGAGCATTAAAATATGACTGAACTTGTTTATTTCATCCTTTTGCCCTATTGTCTAAGGCAGAGGCTGAAGTATACAATCATGAGAAAGTTATTAAAGGGAAATGACATCTGTGTATAAGACTTAGAATAACAACTAGTCAAACTAGCGGAAACACGTGAACTATGAACTAATGGCTGAAGAGCCCCCATGGAACTGGACCAGGCCCTCTAGATAAGCGAGACAGTTGATGAGATTGAACTGTTTAGGAGACCCCCAGGCAGTGGGACTGGGACCTGTCCTTGGTGGATGAGTTGGCTTTTTGGAATCAAGGGCCTATGCTGGGATACTGTTCAGCCTTGGTGCAGGGAGGAGGGGACTGGACCTGCCTCAACTGAATCTATGAGGCTGGGCTGACTTCCCAGGGGAGACCTTGATATTGGAGGAGGTGGGAATCGGGGGGGGGGATTGGGGGGGAAGGCTGGGGGATGTGAGGAGGGAGGACAGGGGAATTCGTGGCTGATATGTAAAATTAAATTAATTATAAAATAAAAATATTTTTTAAAAAAGACAGAATAATTACTCTTCTCTTTTTAAAATAATCAAAAAGAAAATATTTTGTTTAAAATTACTCCATAAAATATAACTCTGGCACCGAATGATGGTGATGGTCTATTCCACTGTCCCACTCAGCTTTCAAAAGCAACTGATGCTTTCATCAAAATCTTTATTGACATTTGCAGCTTACTGCTTTTCCTCATTTCCAAGTTGCTTTTGTTTTCTTATTGCTTTAAAAAAAATGTCTCTAGTTAATTTGAATTAGAATTTATACATGTGACAATTTCAACATCCCAATAATATCAATTTAAAAGTGTTTCCAGCTTAAAGAAAAAAGGTAGACAATTTATTTTTATTTTTACCTGAATCCTGACTATTGGAACAGGAAACCAAATGGGAATTTAAGTAAATTATTTGCCTCAGTGTAGGCTTTCTGTACAAATTATAATCCTAAAAATATTGAAATATGTTATAAAAGATGCCAAGTGTGATATTGTTCATTCACTTATCGTCATTTTTACACAACACATATGTGTATGTGCTTATAAATACATACACATGAGTATGTACAGATATATTTTAAAGAATCTTAAGTCTGTATGGATTCTACATTAAAACAAGAAATCATCAACATCCACATACAGAGCTGGGGTCCAGTTATGGACAGTTATGGTGGTATTGACTACACAGCTCAGATGCTGTGGTGGTTTGAATAGGAATGGCCCTCACAGACTCATGTGTTTGAATTCTCGGCACATAGAGAGTGGCATTATTAGTAGGTGTGGCTTGTTAGAGTAGGGTGGCCTTGTTGGAGGAGGTATGTCACCACTGGGGTGTGGTATGAGGTCTCTGATGCTCAAGTTAGGACTAGTATTGCAGTCTCCTTATGCTGCCTGTAGATCAAGATGTAGATCTCTCAGCTACTTAACAGCATCATGTCTGCCTTCACTATGTGCTGTCATGCCCACTAATGGCAATAATGGACTAAGCCTCTGAAACTGTAAGTGAGCACCAGTTAAATGTTCTCCATTACCATGGTCATGGTGTGTCTTCACAGCAGTAAAACCCTACCTAAGACAGAAGTTATTCAGACAATGGCTGATTTATTCAATGACTAAATATTTGCTGAAATATTCTCTGTGCCAGCACAGTACAAGGTTCTGGTAATTTATAAAGAGACAAAGAGAATATGTTAATCCCTAGAATTCACATTCTTTTTATTATTATTATTATTATTATTATTATTATTATTATTATTCTCTTTTATAGTACATCCGGACCACAGTTTCCCATCTTTTCCCCACAGTCTCTCCTCCATCTCTCCTTACCCCTAGATCCAAGCCCCCTCCATCCCCCCTCAGATAAGAGTAGGACTCGCAGGGATAGCAACCAAACATGGCATAATATGCTACAATAAGACCAAACACATACTGTCACATCAAGGATAGATGAAACAACCCAGTAGGAGGAAAAGGGTCCCATAATTACACAAAAGAATTAGTGATCACCTCCACTTCTACTGTTAAGAGTCCCACAAGAACACCAAGCTACTCAGCCATAACATATATGCAGAGGATCTAGGTCAGACCCCTACAGACTTCCTGATCTCAGAGAGCCCCCATGAGTCCCTGTCAATTGGTTCTGTGGACCATGTTCTCTTAGTGCTCCTAACCCCTATTGTTCCTCCAATCCAATTAAAAAATGTGGTACAGATCTAAAGAGAGAATTCTCAACAGAGAAAACTAAAATGGCTGAGAAACAAAGAAATGTTCAACATTCTTAAACATCAGGGAAATACAAATCAAAACTACTCTGAGATTCCATCTTACACCTGCCAGAAAGGCTAAGATAAAAAACAAGTAATAGCTCATGCAGGTGAGGATGTAGAGTAAAGGAAACATTCCTTCACTGCTGATGGGAGTGTAAACTTATACAGCCACTTTGGAAATCAGCATGGTGGTTTCTCAGAAAAATGGGAATCGATCTACCTCAAGACACAGCCATACCACTCCTGGGCATATACCCAAAGAATACTCCATCATATCATAAAGCCACTTGCTCAACTATGTTCATAACAGCTTTTTTCATAATAACCAGAAACTGAACAGAACCTAGATGTCCATCAGCAGAAAAATAAAGAATGTGATACATTAACACAATGGAGTATTACTCAGAAGTTAAAAAAATACCATCAGGAAATTTGTAGAAATCACATCATTAGAAGTATTAATATGATTCCAAGTCTCTATGTATCAATATTTGTCTTAATTTCTCTTGCAAAGTAAAAGAAAGGGAGAGTAGCACACATAGGGTGGGTGTTCAAGGGAGGGGAAGAGAGGGAGAGGGGGGGGAGGGAGGGAGGGAGGGAGGGAGGGAGAGAGGAAGAAATAAAGAGAGAAAGAGGAGGGAAATCCTGAGCTACCTAATGTAAGTGTATATGACTTTACTGTTCTGAAATATCAGTTTGGATGATATACTCATTTTCTAGCTATTTGCATTATTCTACTTTATATTTTGATCAAATACATATAATTGAATGAGTTGTATCAAAAAGTTGTGCACACACAGACATATACACATACAGTTAAATATCAAAATTAGCTAAAATTGCTCAGACCTATTGATAGTAGTCAACACTGTCATATTTTCCCTTTCCTGAAATATATATATAAATATATATATATTTCACACACATATACATATATATACACATACACACACATATATATTTCTCCAGGAAATCTATAATCCTTGCAGCTTTCTTGACTCAATAACAGCTGCATTAAAGATTAGAAAATGTGAGATATGTGGTAGAATAGATTTTGTGGAATTGCAGTACATACAATAAATACATAAAGACAGCAAATATTATCAACAACATCAATTTCACTAGCTTTATCCGTGCTCTAGAAGAACCATCTTGTCCAGAATTTTAGTAATCTGTTTTCCTCCATGTGTACTTCCTTCACCAGGTTTTTGGTACATTAGATAGGAAAGGAATTAATAATCCAGTGGAGCCCTGTAACTATGTTTTGCTTCATTAATGTCTTCTGCCCTGTAATTGCCAGTTTCTTCTTCTCAAATATTATAAATATTTTCTCTTAAGTAATGCTATTATCACTCTATTTGTTATGTGTGACAGGGTAGTCATGGAAATTTCTCACTGTTAAATTGTAGATGACACGAATTCAGAACTCTTATTTCCTCAAGGTCCCACATTATATCTCAAGTGCTTGGTAAAAAAGCAGTGAACCATATTGACCCAATACAGGAACAGACAAGTTTCTTTCTTAGGATGCATACACATATATGAAGGCTTGTGGCATTCAGTATTGTTATGTATTGGGAGTAAAATTGTGTGGTGTCTGTAACTTTCAAATTGTTTAGGAAAAACAATGCAAATACACAAGTCTGTGTGTTTTGTGTGTGTGTACTTTGTGTGTGTGTGCATCTGAATGTGTGTGTTTGGAAGCAAATGTATGGTAGAATAAACATAAAGAGACAAAGGGTGTCTTTGGAGTAAAATACTAAATCCTGATAAACTTATATGGAGAGTAAACAATATCCTTTTATGATAATTTTACATTTCTTAAGGCTGTTAAGTTTTCAAAACGAAATAAAAGTAGTGCTTCATGTAACTTAAGTCATTATTTAGGATCTACAGACAAGTTAGCATAAATGATAACTAACAACAGTGATGATTATGACTAAACAAAGAATTTCCTTTGATGGGAACATTAAGTGGTTTGAACCAAAGATCAAACAAACCTATAGAGAGAGTAGGTTAGAGTAGTACTATTGGCATTTATAATATTTCAGATCATGAACTTTTATGAGTAACAAAGAAATGATAGCTACTATCTAGCTATGGGTAGCAAAAAAAAAACTATTTAACTTTTAATGGATCTATAAAATGTGGAATTCAAGTATTGGTTTTAAACTCTGAAATTTTAGCAATGCAATAATTAATTTAAGCATATATAGCAAATTACACAGCTTGAAAGAAATACTAACATAGAGAGAAAGAAAGCCAGCAGTGTGAAGCTTTTTTTCAATTAAAATTGGTAACGGCCCATATTCTCACAGACTTGTTTTTCCAGCAGTAGCAGGATGTGTATTATACTTACATCCTCAGGAAGAAGCATTTCGGTCCTTGTGTCATGTTTGGGTTAATATATTTAGTGATTTCTATACAAACAATTTACTCTATACTTGGCAGATCTTGTCATATATTAGATTTGACCTGAAACATCTCATACTCAAACAGCAGAAAATGTTTAGATGCTATAATTCATTAAGTAATAACACAGTCTGAACATTGAAATTCAACAATGACTACACCATTGTTAAGAAAAAGAATTATCTCCTGTATCTTTGAAAACCCTGTTTTCAGATGTCAATATTTGTGCTATACATGTTTCAGATACTATAATGACCTACCTCCAGGATGGGAAGTAGCAAGTTTAGCAGCATAATCTTTGGAGTGGATCTACCATGCTTGACCTTTCATTCTGCTAGTTCTGTGTGACTCTGGGTACTTATAATTTTGAGAATTTGATTTTGGAATCTTTCCAAAAAGAAATATAGTTGTAACATATTTACATAATTCTTTGAGAGATAAAGTGAAGTAGCTAGCACAGCATATTGCCTATCACATATTGGAACTTGAATTGAGCAATAAATATGGACATCATCTCTAAGCCTAGTATTGCTCCACATCTTTGGGTTACAGCAGTGAACTACAGAGAACCTTTCCTCCTCTTTACTACTCCTAGAATAAGGAAAAAGAAAGCAGTTGGAAAACACCTGTCTTTGTGGAGTTTATGATTGAGTGAAGGGAGAAAGCTATTTCAAATGGAAATGAAGTTATATAATTGTCAGAAAATGGTAAGTGCCATGATGATAATAGAACACTAGAAGGAGGCTCCAAGGGGATAAATAGGTTCTAATTTTAACATAGAGGCTAAAGGTAGGTTTTTTAAAGTGATATCTGAGGTAAAAATTGGAAGCAGAAAAGATTAGTCATGATTATATCAAAGGAGAGGTCCTAAGAAAGATTACACCTGAGGGTTTAAAAAAAAGCAAGTAGTACAGAATGTGACATATTTTCAAAAGGGTCATTTTGTGTGTTGCATACAGAAGAAAGTAAACAAAGTCAACTATAAGCTTCTTTCCATACTCAAGATGATTGATAATGGTGAGTTTGAAAGATATTAGCTGTAGAGGTGGTGAAAGAGGCCTATTCTTCAAAATGAATTCTAAGGGATTTGCTAG
>CABHPH010127982.1:0-24332 GCA_902168325.1 Peromyscus nudipes | reverse complement strand
GTGTGTGTGTGTGTGTGTGTGTGTGTGTGTGTGAAGTCTTACTTTATAGCACTGGTTGTGTGTGTGTGTGTTGACAAAGTCTTACTTTATAGCACTGGTGTGTGTGTGTGTGTGTGTGTTGACAAAGTCTTACTGTGTAGCACTGGGTGACCCGGAACTTGCTATGCCTGGCCTCAAACTCGTGTAGAATTGCCTGCTCCTGCCATTCAGCTGACACTGTGAGCACATACCATCACTGGAGCTATAAATCCCCCACTTTTTCAAACATAATTTGTTTATTGTTGTTGCTGTTTGTTTTGGTTTCTTCAAGACAGGGTTTCTCTATGTTGCCCTGGCTGTCCTGGAGCTCACTCTGTAGACCAGACTGGACTTGAACTCTGAGACCCACCTACCTCTGCCTCCCCAGTGCTGGGATTAAAGGGGTGCACCACCACCACTTGGCAACATAATTTGCTACATAGACAAATACTCACCTACCCTAAGAGACTGTTTTGTAACAGGGGTCCCCAGAATTTAGCACAACTGACTCCATGATGGAAGTGCCATTCAGGGTGTAAAATTCAGCATGTAGACAGCACCACCTGCCAAAAATGTAAACAAAGACCTAATCTATCAAAATCTATAGTTCTGGGAAAGTTTCTAAGTGTACTAGCCTTGCTTTTTGGCTTCTGTAGTTATGCTTTTGGCTAACTGTTCTTGCTAACCAAAGTATGTCAAGTCAGGACATTGTTTTTGTGCTTACAAACTCACCCTGAGAAAGGTGTTGGGTGATACTCAATTGCACTGTGAACCTCGAGTTTGTATTTGCATTAATTAAATAATTAATTGAAGTTAACCTTGGGTGAGGATGCTGAGTTAGCAACTAGTTGACAGAAAGTAATCATAGAGCATCTGAGGGCATCTGGAAGAGATAGACACACTGGAAGGAGTAGAGAGGGATTTGGAGTGGCATGGCTTTTTTTTGTTTGGTGGAGAGGAAGGACACTCTCTTCAGGAGATGCCAGCAAGAAGAGGTTAACTAGTTGTTACTCAACCTCTCTGAGCTAGCAAGTTTTCACCCCAGCCTTTGAATCTCTAGTCTTATTTATAGAGGTTTTTTTTTTTTTCCTTTGGTTTTTCGAGACAGGGCTTCTCTGTGTAGCTTTGCGCCTTTCCTGGAACTCGCTTTGTAACCCAGGCTGGCCTCGAACTCACAGAGATCCACCTGCCTCTGCCTCCCAAGTGCTGGGATTAAAGGCGTGCGCCACCACCGCCCAGCGTATGGTAGAGATTTAATTAAAGCTACCGTTAGCGGCGGCAGCAGAGCTAGTGCCTGAGGGAACATAATTCCTGCCAGGCTGCAGTCTGAGTGGCCGGATCACTGCCAGAGAAGCAGGCTGGTAACTGCAGAGTTGCGATTGCTGGCTGAAACAGCAGAGATTAAGCCACAGAATCTGTGCAAAAGCTAAAACAATAGCTCAGGGCTATGCTGGGATCCTGAACACCCAGTGCAATCACTGGCCAGCTAATAAAGACTTTGTATTGGCTTAAACCCATGTCTGTGCAGTCTTTCCTGGTGAATACCCCCACAATCTTTCTGGAGGCCCCAGCAAGATCCCAGAGACTAGACCTTGAGACACCAGGGCTCTCAGAGCCCCTTGGAGCAAGGAAGAGTGAAGTGGTCAGGGAACTTCTAGGGGCTGTGCAACCTGAGATGTTCCAGGTCCCTGGGGTTCCCTTTGATCAATTGCTGCCTAATGCTTCAGAGGTGTCTGACACTTTCACCCCAAAGGAAAGCAATTAGAAACTCACCTGGTTGTCACCTCTGGAGGTAAGTGTTGTTAAGGCACATTATGTTTGAACACATAGAGGTCAGACACAGCTGCTGATCCAGGGTCTGGGATCTATGTGAGATGTCACTGGATCCTTCTGTTCAGCTCTATGACTGTGTGGGGCCACCCCCAATTTCTCCCCCACCCCTCTCTGTGTCAGTTCTGTTTCCCTGTATTGACCAGTGGCTTTCTCTGGTGTGAAAATTCCTAGATTAAGACCTGTGTCCCCTCCTGTTGGGGACCCAAATCCTTTTGGCTCTGCCAGGTCATAGAGAGGGGGAAAAAAAACGAAATTTCACCTGTCCCACTTCAAGAGCTGGAACACTTGCTTGGTTCATTGTTTGGCTCAGTACCTGTGTGGAGGTGGGGAGGGGCTGGGCCTCTCATCTAGGGCCCCCTGCCATCTAAGCAGAATGTGCACAGGGAGGGGGGAATAATTCCCCCAGGTGAGCATTCCCTCTGCTCTGTGCCTACTCTAAGCAGCCCCAGGGAAGTAGAAAAGTTCCCCTAGGCTGAGCCTAAAGGAAAAAGAAAATTCCACTTCATTTCCTTTCATGACTCATATCATATTACTAACCAATGAGCTGTATAACTGAAAAAACTCAAAACCCACCATTCTCTGAAAAAAGGCAGAAAAACATCCCCGGGGCTGGGCAGGGGGATCACTGCCAGACAACCCAGCCTGGACAGAATGGATTTTGCCTTTTGTCCAGTACTGACCAAAGAGACTTGAAACAACTTTCATTAGGTCCTTTATAAAGGATTAAAGACAGCTACTAAAAAGATTTCCTTTGTCACCCAGTCGACCCCAGATATCAGGGGAAAATGTATAAGTAGGTTCCAGTTGCTGTAGGTAGTTCAAAAGGTGTTTAACAATAGAGAACTGATTGGGAGAACTTTTGTATAAACTGAAACCCACCATCTGCTTCTCTGATGATGAGACACAGTTAGTTTTACAGATACCTACCAAACTTTGGTGTCTTACCCTCTGTCAAAGGATTATCTCTTAGCTGAAAGTTCTGCCTCCAATCAAAAGATACAGTTGGACATCTCTCAGTCCCAGGGGTGTGGGCAGAACCCCCGCCCCAGGACTGGAACACAACCCCAAGTTCCTACCAGTTCAGCTAACCCCATCCAGATTAAACAGCACCCAATGACCCTGGAAACAAAGGGGGAAACTGCAATCCATATTGCCTGGCTTGGAGAGAGAGGCATCCTGGTGCCCTGCCAGTCACTCTGGAATACACCTCTCATGCCTATGAAGAAATCTGAAATCTCTGATTCTTTCAGAGAAACATGTGTACACTGTCTTGGACCTGAAAAATGGCATTCTTCAGTCGCACACTGGCAGAGATGAGTCAACCCATCTTCACTTTTAAATGGACAGACCTAGAAGGAAGTTGCAGTGGGCAACTTACCTAGACCAGGTTGCCCCAAGGATTTAAAAAATTCCCCAACCCTATTTGATGAGACACTAAGAGCTGACCTCCTGCCCTTCTGTCAGAGGTTCCCAGGAAAATAAATTGTAAAAGGGCCACTAAGGGATGGTAGCAAGAGTTACAGATCTTGGGCTACAGAATGTTCACTAAGAAAGCCCAACAGAGGCTACCTATTTTGGCTACCAAGCAAAATGAAGCAAAAATAGCCTTTCTCAGAGTAGGATTGTTGCCATCCTTCGGGTTCCAACTTCAAAGACTAAGAGACAGGTGTGAGAGTCCTAGGTGCCCCTGGTTTCCAGCTTGTTGAAATAGCAAGGCCTCTATATATCAGCACAAAGAAGGGCACTGAGCCCCTAATCTGGACTGAGACTGAGGAAAAAGGCATTTGAGGCTTTAAAAACAGCTCTGACTTCAACTCAGCCCTAACATTTCCAGATGTCTCAAAACCTTTTCATCTGTTTGTTCACAAAAGACATTACAAAAGGAGTTTTACTCAAACTTTGAAGCCATGGAAACACCTTGTGCCAGGCTGTGGGATACCTGCCTAGGAAAACTGCTAACAGGGAGTGGAACCAGCCCAAGAGAAAGAAGTGTGTTGCAGTCAACAAAGCTGAAAGGAGTTGGAGATCTGAAGAGTGCTTTGACTCAGACATGGAGATGCAGAATTTGGTTGTTTGCCCAGCTGGTCTTGCTCTGGTCCAGTATTTCCTCACTATGCTCCCTTCCCTACATTTTGGAACAGTAATGTGTATCCTGTGCCATTATATGTTGGAAGTATGTGATCTGCTTTTTTATTTTACAGTGTGTTATAGTTAAGAGACTGCAATGAATCTCAGAAGAGACTTTGAATATAGGACTGTTACTTTGAATATGAGACTGTTACAGACTATGGGGACTTTTGAAGTTGGACTGAATGCATTTTTTGCATTATGATATAGCTACAAGCCTCTGGAGGCCAGAGAGTGGGATGTGGCAGTTTGAAAGAAAATGCTCCCCCCCAAATAAGTGGCACTAATGAGAGGTGTAGGTGTGGTCTTGTTGGAGGAAGTGTGTTAAGTGGGGATGGGCTTTGAGGTCTCCTATGCTCAAGCTACAGCCAGTGAAACACACCACTTTCTGTTGCTTGCACAAGATGTAGAACTCTCAGTTACTTCTCCAGTACCAAGTCTGCCTGCACACCGCTGTGTCTGACCATGATGATAATGGACTGAACTTGTGAACTGTAAGCCACTCAATTAAATGTTTTCCTTATAAGAACTGCTATGGTCATGGAGTTTCTTCACAACAACAGAAACCCAAACTAAGACACATGCCCTGCAACCGGGCCCCCTAATTGCCAGAAACAAGGGAGTTTTCATTACAAAAACTGAGGATTCTTGAAAAAATTCCTTTAAAAAGATTCTTGCCTTTGGAAAACAGGAAAAACCTGGGAAATCAGACTCTATGCCACAGGAAGGGATCCTGGGGATAGAGTTAATCATTCTCAGCCAAAAAGCAGCCAGGATTGCTGAATATGCTTAGACACCTGGCCCCTGTACTACACAGGGATAGGACTAACCACACTGTCAGCCCACTGACTGACACAACTCACTGTGACTAGGGACAGCCCAAGTTAATGTCAGAGGACTTACCTGGGACTGGAACTTGTCTAATATCCAAAACTTTAATCTAGCACTTCCCCTTATTCTGATGCCTGCTATTCTGCCTCATAGGTCAATTCATCTGGATAACAGCAGTATTACTGAGACCCTGAGACTACTTGGTGGGCATGTACCAATGCTTCGACTAAATATGCCTCTTCTGATGCTCTCAAAACTAGTAGACAGGTTATCAGGACCTAGAGGTATTAAAAACGTTAGAATGCCTTGCAGAAATAATCCTATAAAATTGGAGAGGCTTAGACTTCTCATGTGATAAAAACCAACAATAACAACAACAACAAACTCTGTATGGCTTTGGGAGAAATTGATCAGGAGTACTTAGAAAAAAATCTTGCCATGGTTGGGGAAATAACCAGTCTTTCTTCTCTTGGTCCCCCTGGCTAACTACTCTGCTATCAGCACTGGCTGGGCCTTTAATTCTCATTCTGACCAGATTAACACTGGGACTCTGCATCTTAAACTAAAACAGGTTGAGTCCATGATTTGACTCATTTACTAAGAGCAGTGGGGAATATAACAGTGCCCCAGACCTCAGCACAACTGACTCCTTGATGGAAATACTATTCAGGCTGTAAAATTCAGCATGTAGACACCACCACCTGCCAAAAATGAATACAAAGGCCGAATCCTTCAAAGTCTATAGTTCTTTTTTGTTGTTGTTGTTTTTTGTTTTTTGAGACAGGGTTTCTCTGTGTAGCTTTGGAGCCTGTCCTGGAACTCACTCTGTAGCCCAGGCTGGCCTCAAACTCACAGAGTGCTCCCGAGTGCTGGGATTAAAGGCGTGCGCCACCACCGCCCGGCTCAAAGTCTATAGTTCTGGGAAATTCTCTAAATGTACTAACCTTGCTTTTTGGCTTCTATAATTCCACTTCTGGAAAACTGTTCTTGTTAACTGAAGTATGTCAATCCAGGGCATGGTTTTTGTGCTTAAAAGTTCACCCTGAGGGTCAGAGGTACACTGGGATCCTGAACACTCAGTGTAGTTGCTGGACAACTAATAAAGTTAGTGGACAGCTATTGCCTTAAATCCATGTCTGAGCAGTCTTCCCTGAATATACCTAGAACATTTCCAGGTTGCCTGGGTTTTGATACTGACTTAACCTTTCCAAGCCTGCAAAGCTGAGCCTATGTATTATCACCCAACTAGGGAAGTGAGCTAGTGTGAAGAGGGCACACTACAACAGTACTTGCAGTGACTGTTACCTGAGCTAGTTTCATTTTATTATTTAATGTGTATGGGTGTTTCACCTGCATGTGCCTGGTGCCCACAGAAACCAGAAGAGAATATTGGTCCACTGAACTGGAGTTATTAACAGTTGTGAGTGCCACGTGGGTTCTAGAAATAGAATCTGGGTGCTCTGGTAGAGCAGCCAATGCTCTACCCACAGAGCCATTTTTCCAGCCCCACCCAAGTTAATTTTAAGTTGCCAAAATTAGGAATCAGGACAAATGGGTGAAATGAATAACTCTTTAAAAAACCTTTTTAAAAGATTAACTTTGTAGAGTGTGAGTGTTTTGCCTGCATGTGTATATACCATGTGAGTGTCTGGTGCCCAAAGAGGCCAGAAGAGGTCATCTCATCAGATCTCCCAAAACTGAAATTATACATGGTTGCACAGTCACCACGTAGGTGCTGAGAACTGAACCCAGGTCCTCTGCTAGAGCATCAAGTGTTGTGAGCCATCTCTCCAGTCCTGTGACTCACAGTACACACTTGTGTTTAGGGGCTGTCTTAGGTTTGCCTCAGCACCTTGATCCCTGTAAATTTTTTTGAGAGAGGGTCTATATAGCCCTGGCTGTCCTAAAACTTACTCTTAACTCACAGGGATCACCTGTCTCTGCTTCCCAAGTACTGGGACTAAAGTCATGTATTGAATAGTATGTTTTTTTCTGATCCTGGATGTTGGAAGATATATTAGACTATTTTGTCCCATTAAAAGGCCCTAAAGTGTAAGGCAGATACTGTCCCTCCATAGCCTCAGGCATTTGAATACTGGATCCCCAGTTGATGATGCTATGCTGTTTTGGGAGGCTTAGGAAGCGTGGCCTTGTTCAAAGAGTTGTTTAAGATGTGAGGAGCTATTTGCTCTACCCTCATGCTTGCTGGCTGCATGCTTCCCTGTCAGGATGGTGATGGATCCATAACCGTAAGACCAGATATACAGCTCCTTGGTTATGTTATTTTATCCCAGTAATAGGAAAGTAAATAATACATGTCAAAAGTTCTACTTTAATCATGTCCCTATGTCTGCCAAAGCCCAAATATCCTTGTTATGTCCCTTTCATTATTTCATGAATTGGGTTTCAGATAGCACAGGGTTATAACTACGACAAGAATATTTCATGACTGATCTACCAGAATGCTAAAAATAAGGATAGAATGTTAGTTTGGGAGCTAACACAAAACCCATGTAATTCCAATATTATTTCTAAGAATGAGACTTGAGTTGGCAACTGTGACACTCCACTTCCTCACTCTTATCACAGGTAGGGCTACGGGGAGTCAACTGTCTAGTCTCTGGAGACATGCTGACACCTTTGAGTGCCTGTCCAGGGCTGGAACATTTGCTAATGTGATGCTGTATTGACGGGTTCTAACCCAGTTCATGGAACTCACTACATTTGTAATTATGTATAGACAAGCAAATTAAGATGTTTCAGGTAACACATATTGGTTTTCTTTGTGAAGTGTCAGTCTGTCTGTCTACCTACCTACCTACCTACCTACCTACCTACCTACCTAAAACAGGGTTTCTCTGTATAGCCCTGGCTGTCATGGAACTTACTATGTAGACATTGCAAGGCTTGTTACTGGGTTGCTGGGGTATTTCAAAGCCAAGTTGGAGCAGGTTAAGTTTTCTCATATCACTTGTCCTAAAGAATACACTTCAACTACAGAAAACTAGATAGTAGATTACAGCATATTGCCCATTAATTCTGCTCAAATCTTAGAGATGATTATCTTAAGCATTTCTAGATCAAGATCAAGGAAGGGAGAAGTAATCTTTTTTGTTTGTTTTTCGAGAAAGGGTTTCTCTGTGTAACAGCCCTAGCTGTCCTGGAACTAGCTCTGTAGACCAGGCTGGCCTTGAACTCACAGAGATCCACCTGCCTCTGCCTCTCCAGTGCTGGGATTAAAGGCGTGCGCCACCACTGTCTGGCGAGAAGTAATCTTTATGAACAGAAAGCTATGAAAAGGACCACAGTTGAGGCATTATGCCCCCACTCCACCACCATGGAGGAGCACAAACACACAAACACACACAGGCTGTAAGTATGTGGTTACTAAGTTTAATTCAACCATTATACCCAGTTCTGCCTCATAAAAATAACAAAACGCTCCTATCAAAATTGCATTATGATGTAAGGACAGGTTTTTTTGCTCTGACATAGCGCTAGAAAAATGTTGGCACCAAATGCACTTAAAAGTTTTAAGGCTTAATGCAGGTGATAACTGTATACTAGTGGGTTGAGCTGGGCAGTGCCTCCTCCTAGGAGGCAGACTGCCCATGCTGAGCCCAGCTTCGGGGAAAGACAGAAAGACGGAGTTGAACAGGCGGCTGCTATAGGTCGCTGTCTCAGGTCCCCATCTCCTCCGAGCCATCCAGGCCAGCAAGCAGCGCTTGGAGCCTTTCTCTCACTGGGCTCACAGCAGAGCCAGCACAGCGATGTCAGATTCCTTCCTCACTATCGATGTTGGAATTCACAAATCATTTTCTACTTAAGAAAGCAGTTACAAAAGGAGGTTTATTTCTATCATTGTATTATTTCCTTATAAGTTAAAGACGTTAGTGTCTGGGCTAAATAAAGCAAACATTTATGACATTTTCTTAAATGGAAAAAATGCTCTGAATTCCAAATGACATCCTCATGACTGAACCACAACCCATTTGAGTTGTTACAGAATTACACACATAGTACATGTTTCTTGGCATCAGGATAGAGGACAGCTGAAGGGGAAAAACTCTTTGGTTGGCAAAGCCATGGTCAGACCCCTCAATGAACCAGGTGTAGGAAGCAGAACTTGGCAGGTGGCTCCTGCAGGCACTTAAGCATCTCGGTCACTATGAGTGTGACTGCAGAACTGTTGCTTTTCCAAAATGTAATGAGGACATTTCTGGCATCTGCTGTGAAGCTCTGTAGGCACTAAAACAAAGGTAGCACCACTTAGAAGCCCTTCTCACAGATGCCCATCAGAAGGGGAACCAAGGAACTAAGGCTGCAGCCCTTAAGACTGACAGGACGGACATGTGCCTGACATGGAGTAACCTAACTGGCGGCAGCATGACTGTGGTGCCCAGTATCTCTGCTGTCCGACGAAGCTGTGACTTATTGCCAAAATCCTTAACACCAGGCCTAAGGAGCACCGTTCATGAACAAGGTTGAGAAGTCTGGCACTCTCTAAAGGTTGCGTAGGCAGCTCCTGTGCTTCGGTGTACTACAATATCGTTTTCGAGGTGCCAGAAGCACAGCTCATGGGTATTCAGAAGTTGATCCTAAGAACACCTCTGCAGATCGGTAAAGAAACCACCCAACCCAGTGTCCTTCAGCAGGTCTTCCTCCCAACTACAGGAACAAAGCAAGACGGGAAAAACAAGAATTCACCCAATATCTGGACATATCTGAGTAGTTTTTTAAGCTCCGCAGAGGCCAGAGACCTCACGTATAGGAAGAAACATGGGTATCAAGAGCCCCTCATGGGTGAGGAACTAAGGCCCAGAATTAAGGCTGATGAGAGAAACAAAAGGAACAACCCACATGCAAATTTGGCATGGCAGGAACCAAGCCAACACAGAGGAAGACAGGCTGCTACCTAGACCTGGCCATGGTTTTAGGTGCAGGAAAGGGACAATTCAGAGGATCAGGGTGTAAAACCTTCCACTCAGGACAAGACTGAGAATCACTGCTTGATTTGCTGTTGACTGCTACCAAAAAGAGCAGTCACGTTCCAACACTACAGGGATGGACTGAGGGGAAAAGACAAGGAGACACTAGGGTTCAGAGGTAATCTCAGAGGTGGACACATTTTGGTGACAGGCATTCCCTGAAAGGAAAGGCTATGTAGACTTCACTCTGTCTTTAAGAGTTTCTGTTTGTGTTCCTCCTCCATTCCACAGTGAGGGATAGGTAGTCTGGGTTTTTTCCCCCCAACCAAACCATTCTTAGATACCCAACAGCCAGCAGACTGCTGATACAAGGACAAGATAGACCCTAGTGATCCTTCTGTTAATGGTCATCTCTTCTGCCCTCCCCAGAACCTTACTGTTCCACACTGAACAGCTAGAGAGGAGGCATAAGAGTACCCCATTTTATCCCACAGACGTGTATCTTGGCAGTCTGGAAGGCACGGTCCTCTCTGCAGCTCTTCCAATGGCAACAAGGCCTATGAGCAGGCAACCCCACACGCATGACAACCCCTCTCCCACCCCGACTCATTTGGGTAAAAGGAAGCACTAACATTCAATATCCTATCTCTGAGTGTTTGGTCTGATTACAGGTAGAGCAGGAGCCTCTCAATAGAAGGAGATGCTGGATTTGCCTCCCGGTGGGTTCAGGACCTTGTTGTGGGAACGAGGTCGCGGTCCCAGTCTGGGCTCATGACTGTCAACCGTAGGTGTAGGCTCTGCTTTCTTGGCATGGTCTGCTTCTTTTGAGCTTCCCTTCTCGCTCTGCTCTCCTCTGGGTGTAGAGTTTGTTGTAGCTGTGGGACAAAGTCAGTATTTGTCTGTGAGAGGCAGTGACTTCACTATGGAGCAAGCTACACTAACTGAAAGTGTCACAGCACATTGGATGAGCTCAGAATTCTACTAGCTCCCACTTGGTCTCAAGCTCATGAAGCATTCTGGATCCCCACCCTTCATACTGGCACAAATGAGCTTCTAGAACGGTGGTTCTCAACCTGTGGGTCACGACTCCTTTGGGAGTTGACTGACCCTTTCATAGGGGCCACTTAAGACCATCGGAAAACATAGATATTTACATTACGATCCGTAACAGTAGCAAAATTACAGTTATAAAGTAGCAATGAAAATAATTTTATGGTTGAAGGCCACCATAACACGAGGAACTGTATTAAAGGGTTGCAGCATTAGGAAGGTTGAGAACCACTGTTTTAGAAGAAAAGAAAACCTAGAAGTATTACCAGAAGTAACTATGCTCATCATGACCCCAACTCTCTTTCTTCTTTTTTTTTTAAAGATTTATTTTTTTATTATGTATACAGTGCTCTGCCTGCGTATATGCCTGCATGCCAGAAGAGGGCACCAGATCTCATTATAGATGGCTGTGAGCCACCATGTATGTGGTTGCTGGGAATTGAAGTCAGGACTTCAGGAAGAACAGCCAGTACTCTTAACCTCTGAGCCATCTCTCCAGCCACAACCCCAACCTTCTTTAATACTAACCCCCCTTAGCCACTTTACCTACCTATCATCCATCCATGCATCCATCCATCCATGCATCCATGCATGCATCCATGCATCCATCTAATGTCCGTTGGTGTTTTGCCTACATGTATGTCTGTGGAGGGTGCTGGATCCCCTGGAACTGTTGTTACAGACAGTTGTGAGCTGCCATGTGGGTGCTGGGAATTGAACCGGGGTCCTCTGGAAGAGGCCAGTGAGCCATCTGAGCCATCTCTCTAATGCTCCTTTCAGTCAGCTTCTTGGAAGGCACAAAGGAATGCTACCTTTTGTTTGTCAAATGCACTAGCAACTCTTCTAACATAAAGTCACACAGAAGGGGCAGGAAATACACTCACCTTTCAGGTCACACTTAGAGTCTTCACCTTCACATAGCAAAACGTGGTCCTACAACAAAATAAGCCGTCGGGTTAGTGCTCACTCAGGCCGACAGTGAAAATCAGAGGGTGAATGACGTTTTTTGAAGTCCTGTCCTCCTGTCCACCTGAGGCTTGAACCTAGGACCTCATGCCTGCTAGGGAAGCACTCTACCACCAGGCCACATCCTCAAGTTCTTTTTACTTTTTGAGCTAGAATCTCATTAAATTTTCCAAAGTCTAAGCTTGAACTCACTCTGCAGGCAGGTAGGGACTGACCTCAGCTTCCTGGACAGCTGGGGTATAGACCTGCACTATCGGGTCTGCTTCATCCATTCGTCTGTCCTTTGAGACAGGGCTTCTCTGTGTAGCCCTGGCTGTCCTGGAACTCTATGTAGACCAGGCTGGTCTTGAACTCAGAGATTCACTTGCTTCTGCCTCCAGAGTGCTGAGATTAAAGTGCCCCACCACCGGGTTAGGTCTGCTTTATTTCTAACCTTTAAAATGTTTGTAGTGGGCCAGCGAGGGCTCACTGGTTAAGAACTCCCGCTGTTCTTTCACAGGACCTGAGATGGGTTCCTAGTTACAGTAGTCTCTAATTCCTGCTCCAGGGGAAGATGACGTCTCCGAGGGCACCTGCACTCATGTGCACACACCCATATGCTGACACACCTACACGTAACTAAAAATAGTACAATTTCACCAGAAACAAACTCGTAGGCTAGAGTGCGGCTCAGTGGTTAGGTGCTTCCTAGCACGCGAGAGCCTCTCGGGGTTTGATCTCCAGCACCGCGAAACAGACTTGTGACCCAGCCCGAGTAACCCACTGAACTGAAACATCCTCGTCTCAACAATGCCCTCTAAAAATCTTCTGGATCATACTGAAATAATCCAAGTTAATTTATGTCCTCATAAATACCCAAGATGAGACTTTTTAAAAAGTAGCCATACCAGGTTCCAAATTGTAAAAAATCATTCTTAAAAATTAATTAATTGTGGGACAGAAATGGCCCATGCCTCACCCCTCCCCCCACTCCCCAGACAGGGTTTCTCTGTGTAGTTTTGGTGCCTGCCCTGGATCTTGCTCTGTAGACCAGGCTGACCCGAACTCACAGAGATCCACCTGGCTCTGCCTCCCGAGTGCTGGGACTAAAGGCGTGCGCCACCACCGCCCAGCACATTTATTCTTTTTTTTGCAACAAATTTAATGAGTTGGTTTTCAGGTACACTCTAGAAGTCTAAAACTAGACTTTTTTGAACAACATATTCAAAATAGATGGTGAATTTTAATCCATTGCAATTACTGTCCTAGTTTATGACCCAATGGTTGCTCTGTGGTCCATGGCTCTTCTTAAACTTGGTTCTCAGTATCTGTAATATTTTCTTGGCTTCCTGGTATCACATGACATTTCAGGCTTCTTATATATTCTGACTTCAGCCTGAAATTGGCCCTATCTCTAATGAGATTGGGGTATCCAATGCTCCTGAGTCAAAGGACCCTTATGTTTAATAAATGTAGAGAAGCTCTACTCTGATTCCTCTTGTTCTGTGAAAAAGTATTGTAGAATATTATTTTAAGGTGTGTTACTTTGGTTTATGTTGTATTTGTTTAAAACTCTGTGAAGCTGTGTTACTGTGCCTGTCTAAAACACCTGACTGTCTAATAAAGAACTGAGCGGTCAATAGCAAGGCAGGAGAAAGACAGGTGGGACTGGCAGGCAGAGAGAAATAATAGGAGGAGAAATCTGGGAAGGGGAGAGAGGAGAGAGGAAGAAAAAAGAGATGGAGAAGTAGAGGAGCCAGAAAAGGAGGAGGGCTCCAGGGGCCAGCCACCCAGCTACACAGCAGATTTATAGAAGAGAATGGGAAAAGCCCAGAGGCAATAGGTAGATGGGATAATTTAAGAAAAGGTGGCAAGGAACTAAGCCAAACCAAGGCTGGGCATTCATAATTAAGAATAAGCTGCCGTGTGATTTATTTGGGAGCTGGGTGGCGGGCTCCCCCAAAGAGTTAAAAAACGACAACAGGAAAGGAATGAGGACATAGCTCAGTTGGTAGAGCACATGCTCAGCATGCACAAAGCCTTCGGTTTAATTCCCACACAGAATAACAGCCGCACTGCTACACAGAATTCACACTCACAGCTAATTCAGGTCCTTCCTCAGTGGAGGAGTGCTGCCCTGCAGAGCAGTTTTCTGATCTAGTCCAGTGCAGCAGAGTTCTCATAGAAATGAACCAACACAACTAGTATCCATTGGCGATGGTGCGTGGCTCCCAACACTTCACGCCACAAAGAGATGTGACGGTAGCGAAGCCAGCCCAGGAATGCAGGTGACCTGAGCAGGCTAGCCACAACTTCTGCACTCCCATTTCTTGTTTCTTTTCTCCTGTTTCAGTCTTTACGTTTCTACTCTAATACTGCAATGAGCCCTTTTTTAGGATAAGAGTCAAGCAAAATGACTTCCCATACACAACTCCAGAAATGGTTAAGAATTTCCTGTTTTAAAAAGTTATGCCTTGCCGGGCAGTGGTGGTGCACACCTTTAATTCTAGCACTTAAGAGCCAGAGGCTGGCAGATCTCAGTGAGTTCAAGGCCAGCCTGGTCTGTAGAGTGAGTTCCAGGACAGCCAGGGACACATAGAAAAACTGTCTCAAAAAACCAAAGAAAAAAAAAAAAAAAGAAAAGAAAAAGAAAAAATTAGCTATGCCTTATTATTCTTAAATCAACAACAAACAAACAAAGACCGCAGGGTCTCACTGTGTAATCAGATTGGTCTTGAAGTCTGGATCTTCTGCTTTAGCCATCCTAATTCAGAGATTACAGGTGTGAAATACCATGTCTGTAGATTCTCCCACTTCCCACCCCATGGCCCTGCCCACCTACTCTTTCTTTGTTTTTTAACTTGAGACAAGGTCTCAAGTTACCCAGGCTGGTGTCAAAACGCTGTGTAGCAAAAAAAAAAAAAAAAAAAAAAAATGCCCCTGAACTTCTGCGTCCTGCCTCTACCTCTCAAGTGCTAGACTTGACCTGTTTTGGTACTAAAAAGATGGAGAAAAACTGAAGGTATATATATCTCAGTTGATATTATATTTGCTTGGCATACACAAAGCCCTCTCAGTTCAGTCCCTAGCACTGAATAAAAACTATTGTGGGCTGGGAGGTGGGGGTGTACGCCTTTAATCCCAGCAGAGGCAGGCTGATCTCTGTGAGTTTGAGGCCAACCTAGTCCATAGAGTGAGTTCCAAGACAGTCAAGGATACAGAGAGAAACCCTGCCTCTAAAACAACAAAACAAAACAAAAACATAAAAAACTGGTGTAGGGGGCTGGAGAGATGACTCAGCAGTTAAGAGCACTGGCTGTTCTTCCAGAGGTCCTGAGTTCAATTCCCAGCAACCATATGGTGGCTCACAACCATCTGTAATGGGGTCTGGTGCCCTCTTATGGCCTGCAGGGATACATGCAGACAGAGCACTGTATACATAATAAATAATCTTAAAAAAAAAAAAAAAAAAAAAAAAAAAAAGGGCTGGAGAGATGGCTCAGAGGTTAAGAGCACCGACTGCTCTTCCAGAGGTCCTGAGTTCAATTCCCAGCACCCACATGGTAGCTCACAACCATCTGTAATGAGATCTGGCACCCTCTTCTGTGTACATAATAAATAAATAAATCTTTAAAAAACAAACAAACAAAAACCTGGTGTGGTGAACACATCTATAATCTCAGTACTTGGAATGTTGAGGCAGGAGGATTGCTTCAAATTTAAAGCTGTCCTGGGCTACATAGTGAGGCTGAGGCCAGTCTAGGTTACAGAGTGGGGCCTTGTCTCCCATTAAAGGGGGGCGAGGGAATACAGAGATGGTTCAGCAATTAAGAGCACTAGTCGCATCCTGCAGAGGATGTATTCAATTTCCATCACTCACAATGATCCATAACTTTCAGAACCAGGGGATCTGATGCCCTCTGACCTCGTCAGACAACAGGTACACAAATGGTGTACAAACATGCATATAGGCAAAATATTCATACACATAAAAATTTTAAAATCTAAGAAATTTTTAAATAAAAAATAGTAAGTAAAACAAAGATACTACGAATCATTATAACAATAATATAGTTCTGGGCTTCATTACCAATAAGCTCTGGGTCACAGGAAAGCTAAGGCTGGCTTTGGCCAAGCCTCTGCCTCTGCCCAATGAGTTCAGAGATCTAATCAGTATGTTCAAAGGTCAAGTCCAAAGTCACATTGCTCTGGTATTCTTTTCCCAGCAGCTCCTGAGTTAGAGTGCAGGCAAGGAGATCATGTTATCTTATTACAAGGGCACCTTTACTGGATCAGAAGCCTGTGATCCCCATTTGCTAAGCACCATAAATCCTCAAAGATAACTAATACAAGCTCAACCTTGTGTGGAGAAAAGCCCATCAAGAGCCATAATCTTGGGCTGGGGAGGCAGCTCACAGGTAGAGTATTTGTCCAGAGCGTACAAAGCCACAGGTTTAAACTCCAGTACTACAGAAAACTGACCCATCATCCTTCCTTTCAAAACTCAATGAGGTCTGTCAAACCCTCATGCTATGTGCTCAGTCACCAGACCTCATGTACACAAAGTAGGGTGGCACAGACAGGTGCTTGGTAGCTGTTGTGTAGTGAGGGAACATGGCTGCTTCCCTGAGGGATTTAGTTATGAGGCTGAAACATGTTTTCTGGATGACTCCAAACCTAATGAGGAATGACCATGCTCGGAAAACCAACACTGTCTGACTCTTCCTAATGATGCCACAGCTGCCTTGGAACTTTTAGAAAAAGTTAAGTTGGCCCAACTTTTATTTTTCTGTTCTGTCTGCTACATGAATGTTGTCCATACCTTGGGCTTGTTTGGGTGTGCCAGGGGTGCAGTGGCAGTGACTGGGGACCCAAATATGTCACTAGTCTTCCCACCAGGGGGGTTTAGACGTTGTCGAGTCTGCACAGGAGTCGATTCATCAAAGATACCACTTCCTTTGCCCCCTGCAGAAACAATCACAGAACAATGAACACCAGAGCACCCATCTGATACTAATCCACTGCTGTTACCTTGAGAGACAACCTTTCATTGAAGACTTAATGTCTTCCTAAGTTCCAGGGCAACAGGGTAGGATAATTGCTTCAAGTCCCTGAAGCCTTACATCCCAGATAATCCTTAACCTGGTCTGGACTCTAAAAGTAAGACAGACAAAAACACCACCTTTCCCCAGAGCTCCCTTAATACTGGACAATGCAAGTTTTCCAGTGGAAAGTCTCCTTTGTTAATCATGAAGAGTTCTTAAGCAGATTAAAAGCAAATAAATAACTAAATGTTTAGTTCACTGCTATTCATGGTGAACCTATAATCTGGACAATAAGGTTAGTCATTGACCTCCTTCTGGCTAGAACTTGTAGTGATGACTAGATGTCAACAAGTTAAGAGACATGCTCCTTGCTGCCTGCCATGAGTTTACGAAGCTGTCATAGACATGTGCATCTCAAGCAGATCTTATGGCCCAAGGCCTGTACGCTATACAAGGATGCCTATGTTAGGCAGAAAGGTACAACATAACAACTGATGTCTTCACCCACCTTCCCCACAGCATCACGCCACACGGAGGCAGACAAATCATGGCTCTAGTATACCTTCTGATGTTATAACCTACAACAGAAGAAATACCCCACCCACTACCCATGTTGCTCAAAGCTACCTGGCCTTTCTGTGCCTCCAGTTCCTCAACTGTACAATAAGGACAACAAATGGACCAATCTCTTGGGCTGTATGAGGACTCTGTAAGTTGCTGTAGCTCCTAGGACAAATGCTCAAGACAATGTCTATAGTACAAATAATCAATACATGCCAACTATGCTTTTCACATGATATGGAGCATTGTCTTCCAGGCATAACATAGCTATTACAATAATCAGAGTAGCTGTGATTACCTGCATGAGACCCTCAACTAGAGAGACCTGTTGACTACTGCCCTCATAGGAGCCATGGATGGGTCACTAGAACCCCACCTGAAATTCCAGCCATTCCCTCCCTCCTGTATCCAGCTGTATGTAATCATGACCCAGATACACATGGCCTCAGAAAATGTTAGAATATACAGAACATGGACCTTAACTCAAGGGGGATTAAATCCATGCAACTTTTAGGAGACCATCATCCATGCTGACAATGGACTTTTCAGTGATGCAGATGTTTCAGAGTCACCCATGCTCCTTCTAAGTAACTTTTCAATGACGCTCCTATGAACAACTCCAGTAAACTTAGTGGTTTACAAGCTGGACTTGGATGGACTGTTTATTTGGCCTGTTGTTGATAGGTTGTCAGGATGTAGTCTGTTTACATCTCCCCAGGAAAAGTCAAGCACCATATAACTAAAGAAGCACTCCATGAACATTTTTTGGGATGGGGGTGGGGGTAGGGTTTCATGACAGGGTTTCTCTGTGTAGTCCTGGCTGTCCTGGAACTGCTCTGTAGGCCAGGCTGGCCTTGAGAGATCTGCCGGCCTCTGCCTACAGAGTGCTGGGATTAAAGGTGTGCACTACCGCCCGGCTCCATGGACACATTTTTATGTAAATAAAGAAACAAAGTAATCTTCATAGGACATAACTTTAACGTAGAAAAGGGGTTAATTTCATTTGCGTGTATATGAATAAACCAAGTGACTATTCCACTCTCAGTCCCCTCCATACCAAGCAGATAACTGAGAGCTAACAGAAGTAGAAGAAAGCTAACATGTTCTTTAATGAGTTTTGACCTTTTGTGTGTCCCCCTGAATAGTTACTAAACAGTTATTTCTTAGCTATCATAACCACATTGCCATCACATAATTCTCAAGAGCAATCTAAAGGAAGAGCAGGAACGTCCAAATCTTTTCTGAGGAATTTTTTTTTTTTTGCTAGCTAACACACCTAGCAAAAGGCCCTTCATAGTCCTACTGATGGAGCAGAGTACCTTTCTGGAAGAAACCAGTTTGTAGGGGTCAGGAGCGTAGCTACCGGGAGGCATGTGATTGTGTATAAAAGTGGGGACCAAATGTGGGTCTATCTTTTTAAGGGAGAAATAACACTTAGGGATATTCAAGAGCTGCACCTTTGCAAACTTAGAGTGATCAAAACTTTCTGACCTCAGTCACAGACCTCCCGGGATCAGTCACCACACTGAGCACTCCTGCCTGGAGAAGGTGGTACAATGTGGGGCAAAGGCTCCATAGCCAGGTTGTCAGAGGCAGTCCCTGTTTAGTGTGGTGACATTCTGTGTGTGCTCTAACAAATAAAGCTCGCCTGAAGAGCAGAGGGCAAAGCCAGCCATTAGTTAGCCATAGAGGCCAGGCAGTGGTGGCACACACCTTTAATCCCAGCACTAGGAAGGTGGAGACAGGAAGTGATATGGCTGGGCAGAGAGAGGAATATAAGGCGGGAGGAGACCGGAGCTGAGAGCCCCCTTTTGGCTGAGGATTTCAAAGAGGTAAGAACCAGTGACTGGCTGCTCTGCTTCTCTGATCTTCCAGCTTCACCCTGATATCTGACTCCAGGTTTTTATTAATAAGACCAATTAGGATTCGTGCTACAGTTATTCATTAACTGTGTGATCCTGAATAAGTACACCTTGTCTCTCTACCCTTTGAACTGTAAAATAGAAATAATGACACCCAAGGTGACTAGTGAAATCAAACCAGCTGATACGGATGACAAACAGGGACCTTTAGTGGTCCCACCAGCAAAAGTGCCTGGACCTGAGGGGAGAGGCACTGCCTTCCAGTGTCGTTCCTGGCCATCCACAGAGGACACTTTATTTAATATGCAAATTCGGCTTGGTTTAAACGTGAAGAAATACACTTAGTAACAGAACTCACGAGGCTAAGGCTGAAAGACTAAAAGTTTAAGGTGAAACTTTGAAAACCAAACAGGCTGGGCAGTGGTGGTGCACACCTTTAGTCCCACACTTGGCAGAGGCAGGTGGATCTGTGAGTTCAAGGCCAGTCTGGTCTACAGAATGAGTTCCAGGACAGCTAAGGCTACACAGAGAAACCCTGTCTCAAAAAACAAAAACCAAACAAACAACAAAAAATATTCTTCCTAATATTTGAATGCATAGTTTGCATGAAATTTCAGAATATTAGGGGCTCTGAGACCCAGAAACCCACCACCCAGCACCCTCAGCAACTTTGGCAAGTTATATGCTAAGTAGATGGAACATGAAAAATGGTCTAGTCACCTTCAAGAGAGAAAGAGACAGCCTTTCTCTTCCTTTAAAGAAACTGCTGACAAGGAATAAGGTGCTACAAAAGGTGTCTGAAAGTATCGACATAAAAAGAAAAGTGAGGGGCTGGAGAGAAGGCTCAGAGGTTAAGAGCACTGGCTGTTCTTCCAGAGGCCATGAGTTCAATTCCCAGCAACCACATAGTGGCTCACAACCATCTGTAATGAGATCTGGTCCCATCTTGGCATGCAGGCGTACATGCAAGTGGAACACTGTTTACATAATAAATAAAAAGAAAAGTGAGGCACATGGTCCACACCTGCAATCCCAGCACCCAGGAGACAAGCAGGAAGGTTTTGAGTTCACAATCTGGGCTACACAGACAAGACTCTGTCTTCAAATAACAACAAAAAGCAAGCAAACAAACAAACTCAGAACAAGCTGGGCATGGCAGCGCATGTCTATATTGCTCTGCCCATGACCTTGGGCTATAGGGCCTGAAGGAGTCAGTGCTTCTTGCCGTTGTACATGATGTCTTAAAATATACTCTACAGGGTAATATCTCAGTGCCTAACACCAATATCTTTTTAACTCTAGAAAAGTTGTGGTCCCGATTCAATTATAAATCAAGCTGGCTTTGGAGTTAGAATGTGGCTCTCTCCTTCTTTAAACCCAAGCATATTGCAAAAAGAAAAAGTAGGAGATTCTGTCTCATATTGGAAGAGCCAGTTGGTGTGAGACAGAAGAAAACCAACAATCTAGGGACCATTGTTGTCTAGATTCTATTTCTTTCCATGCTTATCCTTGACTTCTGGAAATCCTTCCTCAAATCACTCTAAATCTAAACTTCCCATTTTGATATTAATAATGTTCAAGTTTTCCACAGTGAAAAATAAGTCTTTCCAACAGCAATCTCTGAAGTTTCCAAAAGGAAGATGGGGCCCCCCAATGACTCTACTCAGTCTAGAAAGATGCCTAAGAACATCACTCAACTATCAGCCTTGGACTGCAAACTCTTCAGGACAGTTCCAAGATGAGGTGGTCCATCATACTACACTTCTAGCCAGGATCTCAGACAACCTCACCCATTACTCTGAGACTGGCTGCAGACTCTACAGCTAGTCCTATTGAGACCTCACTATCTAAGCTTTCTTACAGGACCCCACAGATACTGTCGCCCCCTAAACAGCAGGAAGCAATTCTAAGAAAATGATGCCCCCTCTCCCAAAGGCTTCATTTTTCTCAGGGTTATGGATGGATGGTTATAGGGTTGGGGGTAGAAAAATAAAATTTAGACTCAGTATTCTCCTTTAGAAAAGAAAAAGGGGAATGGATAAGTATAGTAATATTTAGGTAGATTATTGTATCTACTAGTAAACTGATTTAGCAAACTATCAGCCTTGGATAATTTGCACTGATAAAGATTCTTGTATTTGATACAAATGTAAACTATTCTTACATTCTTATTTAAGATAATTTGTATATTGATACAAATACAAAACTTTATTTGTTGTATTGTACACAGTCCTACTCCTGTTTGAAATATTTTGTATATTGATACAAATGTAATGTTATATTTGTCATACTGTATTCTACCTCTGTTTAGGATATTTTGTATATTGATATATATTTAGGATTATTATCATATTTCCTATTGTACTATATATACATTCCTAATTCTGTTTAAGATATTTTGTGTATTGTCACAATTTTGAGGTCACTGTCATTATATGGTACATCTGCTTACAGA
The DNA here is from genome assembly GCA_902168325.1 of Peromyscus nudipes. NCBI lineage: Eukaryota > Metazoa > Chordata > Mammalia > Rodentia > Cricetidae > Peromyscus > Peromyscus nudipes. Next base: position 2,677 of record CABHPH010127982.1, on the reverse strand, counting down.
CTGTTTACCTTGTTAACGTGGAGCCTTAGTCCTTAAGTTATTTTAGTAGAGAAGACTTACTGAGCTATAGTCACTCATGCTTGTCATCTCTATAGTTATGTTAGTTAGTTAGGTTGTCCTTATTTACAGAAACATAGGTCAGATGAATAGGTAATCTTCAAACACTTCATAGACCTAGAGAAAATGCATTTAAATGTTGTGATAGCTTAGAATTCTGTTGACGTGAGACACAATTGCTCCTGGCAGCACTAATCTGATCCCGAGAGAATGTTGGGCTTCTAAGACATTTCTGTTTAGAAGTTTGTCTTCCTCTTGGCACAAAACGGCCTGCTGGGCCTCAACTGCAGACAGTATGAATGCTGTCCTTTCCGGAGGAGCAGGACATAAGGAAAAGCAACTTCTGAACCTTGTCAAGACAGGGCAATATGGTCTTTAAAAATTTCTGCTTCTGAGAATGGTCTGTCAGATATTCTAGGCCTGTAGCCAAATTGGATGCCCCAACAATGCTAAGAAACTTTAGGTGACTGTCCAGGCTGCCAGCTGTCTCTGTCTATTCTCGCAAGAACTTTGGAAATTGCTTGGTTGCATTTCCTGTTTTCTCAGGTATTATTATGTTCCTTCTCAGGTCTTTGATGGAGTTGAAGACTAGATAGTTACAGTTACAATCTTCAGGATAGGACAGTTATTGGAGTAATCTCAGTAATTTGTCATTTACCTGTGATCTGGACATTTAGCATGTCTTTCTTGTTTGATGTTGTTCTTGTTGGTTATAGTTCCATTTTTTGTTTATGTTATTACCCTTTGTTTTTCCTAGACAATACTTGGTAATCACTCTTATTATATATAGTTTGAATTGAGTTTGGAACCTTCTTATTTAGACAAAAAGGAGAAATGTAGTAGGTATTTGCTTTGCCCATAACCTTGGGCTATAGGGCTCAAAGGAGGTGGTGCTTCTTGCTGTTGTACATGACCTCTTACATGTCTTTAATTACACTACTGGAGAGGCAGAGGCAGGCAGATCTCTGTGAGTTTAAGGCTAGCCTAGTCTACATAGTGAGACCCTGTCTTAAAAATTAAAACAAAACAAAACAAAGTCAGAACTATTTTATGCCATCTTGACATAAGCTGTAGTCTTCCAAAGGGAGGGAACTTCAGTTAAGAGAATGCCTCTTAAGAGTGAGCTGTAGGCAAACCCATAGGGCATTTTCTTAATTAGTGATTAATGTGGGAAGGCCCAGTCCATGTGGGTGGAGCTAGCCTTGGGCTGGTGGTCCTGGGTTCTGAGAAAGCAGGCTGAGCAAGCCATGATGAGCAAGCCAATGAGCAGCATTCCTCCACAGCCTTTACATCAACCCCTGCCTCAGGTTCCTATCCTGTTTATGTTCCTGTCCTAACTTCTTTCAATGATGAACAGTGATATGGAAGTGTAAGCCTTCTCCTTCCTAACGTGCTTTGGTCATGCAATGATAGCCCTAAGACAATACTTTAGAAAGAACAGAAGAGAACAAAGGCCAAGGGATCTATGAAGTACAAAGACCATACCTGGAGGATTTGTCCTCTTGGGTATGTTTTTAGGTTCTTCAGTTGGTCCAAAAATATTAGATGCCATTCTATTAAGCTTACTTGAAGGAATACCTTCTTCTGGACTTCCAAAAAGATTACTCGATTCTCCTCCCGGGGGCTTCACAGATCTATAAAGAGAGTGAACACAAGTCAATGACAGCTGACTAACAGACTCCCAGGATTCATTAGGATTGGTGTTGATGGTCTCTTTTCTGTGGTCTAGCCCAATACCACACAATAGTGATGTGAGCCAAAATAGGCTCATCACTAAGCCTGATGGTACACGACTGTAAATCCCAGCACTTGGGAAATTGAGGCAGGATTTAGAGTTCACAGCCAAGTTTGGTTACACAGAAGACACACACACAGGGGTAGGGTAAGGTGAACCACATATGGAACTACATTTCTTTAAGAGTCCCATTACATAGTAAGGAGGATCAGAAATTAGTTTTAATACTTTGTCAATATCATTTTAGATTCTGATCAGGATAAAAGACATGATAAAAGAGGTACTATTTTGCTCTCTTCTCCATGCTGTCTTTAACTTTGCTATGTAGTGTACATGTAAGTATGTCCCTGTCTTTACCAACCTTTCTGCTTAGTAGCCACGGTAGCCAGGGACTCCCCTGCCAGAACTTTGTGTGCTAATCTGGAGTCAGGCCTGACGTGTGCATATACAGTAAAGGAGTTCTCCTTATGTTTCCCAGAGACCTTTGCTGGGTTTTAATCCAGACCCCTTCTTATGTGTCTTCTAACAAGTTCCATGTTCCTCTTTATCTTAGGTTCATAGTCTCTAAAGATAACTCCTGACTTAAAGACTCAATATATTGGGATGTCTGATATAACCAGTGAAACGCCTAGACTAGAAAGAAAAACCACCATATGGTAGCATTGTCTATTTCAGATCATGGCATATGGAACTAGCATTCCCCTCTAAATTCTACTGATACTCTACAAACATAGCTTTTAATCAAACACTCCAAAAGAATGTGGTTTCCATGTCTTAATCACAGCAACACCTATCTTAAGTCCCAACCTTTGGGAAACTTCATCAGATACTACTGGGAACTTAAAAAGTAGACAGTTTTTACTGTAGCAGCTGAAGACCTATGGA
>CABHPH010127981.1:0-27785 GCA_902168325.1 Peromyscus nudipes | reverse complement strand
GGAACACAAGGAATGTTCATGGTAAATGAAGACCACATGAGAATAGGAAGGAGCAAAGTGCTGGAGAGGCCCACAGAAATCCACAAAGATGCCCCCACAATAGACTGCTGGCAATAGTCGAGAAATAGCCCGATCTGACCTACCCTGGTGATAGGATGGCCAAACACCCTAACTGTCGTGCTAGAAACCCCATCCAGTGACTGAGGGAACTAGATGCAGATATCCACAGTCAGGCCCTGGGTGGAGCTCCAGGAGTCCAATCGGCGAGAAGGAGGAGGGTTTATGTGAGCAAGAATTGTTGGGACCAGGGATGGATGGAATACAGGGACAAGTGGACAAACGAATGGAAACACATGAACTGTGAACCAATGGCTGAGGGGCCCCCAACTGGATCAGGCCCACTGAATGGGTGAGACAGTTGATTGGCTTGATCTGTTTAGGAGGCATCCAGGCAGTTGGACCGGGTCCTGTGCTCAGTGCATGAATTGGCTGTTTGAAACCTGGGGCTTAGTAGAGACCCTTGGCTCAGCCTGGGAGGAGGGGACTAGTCCTGCCTGGGCTGAGTCCACCAGGTTGATCTCAACCCTCGGGGGAGTCTTTGCCCTGAAGGAGATGGAAATGGGGGGTGGGCTGGGGGGAGGGGGGCGGGGCGGGAAGAGGGAGAACGGGGGAATCTATGGCTGATATGTAAAGTTGAATTATATTGTAAAATAAAATAAAATAAATTCAAAAATAAGAAATTATCACATGAACTATATTTAATGATTGATGTGTTTAATCACTGTTAAATTTAAATCAGACAAAGGTTCTTCAATAAGGTAATTTCATCTTTTTATCTTTTCTGAGTGTATTTCACTTTTAATGTTGTTTAATATAGTTGATCCAGAAGTGGTTTTAAAGAGTATGTTTGGGAAACCAGTTATCAAACTGAAATGAAATGTCTTTTCTCTAAAGGAAACATATGAGAACTATTACATTTTTTGGAAAATGGAAGTTTGATAGTTCCTCTAGTATCACTGAGTCTTGAAAGGCAATATTTTAAATTTATTTCTCTATGTTTCATTCTGAGAAAAAATATAGAATTTTACTGGTCTGAAATATTGTCAAAGAATAATAACTGAGGCTTCATTTATTTCAATATTTTCTCGTTTATTTTTACCATTAAAAATAACTTCTAAGCTACATTATTTATTTTATAGCAAAATTAAGACAATTTAAGTTTAAAATTTCATGCAGGCATAATTTATATAACAACATATTTTTAATCTCGGCAATTTTAAACTGCATGATTTGAAATTTTTTATTATGTTTACACATGAAACAACTATGTGTATAATAAGAATAGTGGGCATATGAACAGAAGTTCCTCAAAACCTTATTTGCTTCCTCTCTCCCACCCTTCCTCATATGTCAACTTTCTTACTCACCTCTTATTGTAAAATATTATTTTAAGATGTGTTACATTTGTTTATGCTGTGGGACATATGCTTGTGGGACATGATGCAAAGATTTATTGCATTCCTTTATGTTGCATTTGTTTAACTCTGTAAAGCTGTGTTACTGTGCCTCTCTAGAACACCGGATGGTCTAATAAAGAGCTGAAATGCCAACAGTGAGGCAGGAGAAAGGATAGGCAGGGCTGGCAGGCAGAGAGAATAAACAGAAGGAGAAATATGGACGATGAAAGAAGAAGGAGCAAGAGAACAAGGAGAGGAGGACGCTAGGGGCCAGCCAGTCAGCCACACAGCCAGCCATGGAGAAAGAATAAAAGTAAGAAATACAGAAGTAAGAAAAGGAAAAAGTCCAGAGGCAAAATGTAGATGGGATAATTTCAAGTAAAGAAAAGCTGGCAAAAAACAAGCCAAGCTAAGCCCAGGAATTATAATTAAAGATATGCCTCCTTGTATGATTTATTTGGAAGCTGGGTGGAGGGCCTCCCAAAAGAGCAAAAACAATCAACAGCAACATTGTATCATTAGAAATTAATTTACATTTTAAATAACTGGAACCATGTCTTATATTAGTTTTTTGGTTTTGGTGAGGCTTTTTTTTTTTTGGTGGAGAGTTCATTTTCTCCTTTTCTTTTACCCCCTACTTTGTATAATTATTTTTAGTATCTTAAATAAATTTGCTGAGAACTTTTATGTATAAGTTGTTTGGATATGCATTATTAATTATTTTTATGTTATTATTTGAAATTTGTCCTTGTAATCCAATAACATTTTTGATATTTTATTTTGAAGCACTGTGTTGATGTAAAAATACTAGTAATTTTATATATTAGTGATGAATTAACTTTTTAAAATCTTTTTAGCTATAGAAAATATTTTTCATATAAAATATTATGATTATGGTTTCCCCTTTCTCAACTCCTCGAGAGCCTTTCCACCTCTCCCACACACAAATACATACATTCCTTCTCTCTCTTTCATTTAAAACATATAAACATCTAAAAACAATAATAAAATTGCCTAAAACACAAACAATGAACCAGGATAGTATGAAACAAACAAACAAACAATTAGAAGAAAAAAGGAGTCAAAGGAAAAACCTAAAAAGCAGATATAGACAAAAAGACACACACACACACACACACACACACACTCACACAAAAAGAAATCCTCCCCCATACAACCCCTCAAAATTGAGAACCATACGATATAAGCAAAAGACCTGTGTCTTAGTGTTTTATTCCTGTGAAGAGCCATTACGACCACAGAAACTCTTATAAAGGAAAACACTTAATTGTGTCTGGCTCACAGTTCAGAGGTTTGCTCCCTTCCTGTCATGGCAGGAAGCATGGTGGCACACAGTCAGACACAGTGCTGAAATAGCTGAGCTCTGTATCTGCATCAGCAGGCATCAGGAAGAGGTGAGCGACACTGGGCCTGGATTGGGTCTCTGAAATGTGAAATCTCAACCCCAGTGACATACTTCCTCCAACAAAACTACAACTACTCCAACAAGGCCTCCACATTTCAAACTTTTCAAATAATGGTACTCTCTATGAGCCTATGTCGTCATTTTCATTCAAACCACCACAACCTATAAGATTTAAAAACAATGACATTATGTTCGTATTGTGATCAATCCATGTGAGTCTTTTTAATAGGTAATAGGGATTTATTAAGATATAAATTGAGGAAATACACTCACAAATATAGAATGGAGTAAACAGCTGAAGTTGTCTTCTGATCTGACTAGGATCAAATCTACCTTGCAGGCAGGAGCAGGGAGATGGGGCATTGACCCTTCTCCCTCTCCTTTTTGGATGTCATTTATAAACAGCAGGAAGCACAACCTCCTTTGGGCCCTATAGCCCAAGGTCATGGGCAGAGCAAATACGACTATATTTTTCCCTTTTTGTCTAAATAAGAAGATTCTAAACTTCAAGCAAACTACATACAATTGCTGAGGGACAATGCTCTTGTAAACTGATTTAATAAAATGCTGATTGGCCAGTAGCCAAGCAGGAAGCATAGGTGGGGTGAGCAACTAGGAGAATTCTGGGAAGAGGAAGGCTGAGTCAGGAGTCACCAGCCAGACACAGAGGAGGCAAGATGACAAGGTCAAACTGAGAAAATGTACCAAGCCACACGGCTAAACAAAAATAAGAATTATGGGTTAATTTAAGTGTAAGAGCTAGTCAGTAATGAGCCTGAACTAATGGCCAAGCAGTTATAATTAATAGAAGCCTCTGAGTGATTATTTTATAAGCAACTGTGGGACCATGGGGCCAGGCAGGATCATGGGGCCAGGCAGGACTGGAGGAAAACTTCCAGCTCTATACAATAATAATGATTATCAACTATTGTCCAGGAAAAACAAAGAGTAATAACAAAAACAAAAATGGAACTACAACAAACAAGAATAACATCAAAGAAGAAAAACATGCTAAATGTACAGAACATCGGTAAATGACAAATTATTGAGATTACTCCAATAGCTGTCCTATCTTGACAATTCTAACTCTAGTACTAATATGTTCTAGCTAATATACAAGAAGATTGTAACTGTAACTATCTAGTCTTCAACTCCATCAAAGACCTGAGAAGGAACACAATAATACCCAAGGAAATGGAAAATGCAAGCAAGCAATTTCTGAAATTCTTGTGAGAATAGACAGAGACAGCTGGCAGTTTGGACAGTCACCTAAAATTTCAGCATCATTGGGGCATCCAATTTGGCTATAGGGCTAGAATATCTGACAGACCATTTTAAGAAGCAGGAATTTTGAAAGACCAACTTACCTGTCTTGGCAGAGTTTAGTAGTCACTTTTCCTTGTGCCCTGCTTGTCTGAAAAGGACAGCATTCATACTTTCAGCAGTTGAGACCAGGGCAGGTCTTTGCTGAGCAGGCCATTTTGTACCAAGAAGACAGAGATCCTGCCTGTCAAGTAATAGGATTAAAGGCGTGTGCTAACAATATATGACTTCTGTGTTGTGGCTGGCTTTTTCCTCTGATCTCCAGGCAAGCTTTATTTATTAAAGCACAAATAAAATATCACCACATTTCAGCACAAATAGAATATCATCACAATTGCTAGTAGTCTAAGGTGGGGTGATTCTTGTGGATTCCTGGGAACTTCCCTAGCACCCTGTTTCTCCCTGTTCCCTTGATGTCTCTCCTGGCAATAGGACCAGGATCCATCCCTGCTGCATGAGCAGGCTTTTTGAAGCCCAGTGCCTATGTGCAATACATTACACAGTCTTAGTTGGGGGGAGGGGCTTGGACCTGCCTCAACTGAATGTACCAGGCTTTGCTGACTCCCCATGGGAGTCCTTGCCTTGGAGGAGGTGGGAATGGGGTGGGGGGGCGTTGGAGGGAAGTCTGGGGGCAGGAGGAGGGAGGAGAGGAGCAACTATGGTTGGCATGTAAAATTAACAGAAAATTTCTTAATAATAAAAAATTAAATGCCATATTCTCTAGGTCTATGAAGTGTTTGAAGATTACCTATCCATCTGACATATGTTTCTGTAAATCTGGAGAACTTTACTAATATAATTATAGAAATGAAAAGTATGGATGACTATAGCTCTGTAAGTCTTCTCTACCTAAATAATCTAAGGACTAAGGTTTCTCATTAACAAGGTAAACAGTCTGCAAATAGATGTACCGTATAAGAATAATGACCTCAAAATTGTGACAATACACAAAATATTGTAAATGGAGGTAGAAATGTATAGTACAATATGCAATATGACAACAGTATCCTTAATATATATCAATGTACAAAGTATCTTAAACAGTTAGAACATACATACAATATGATAAATATAATATTAAATTTGTATCAATACACAAAATATTTTAAAGAAGAGTAAGAATATGTGTACAATAAAGCATATATAGTTTTGTTTTTGTATCAATATACAAATTGTCTTAAATAGGAATATAAGAATAGTTTACATATGTATTAAATATACAAGAATCCATATCAGTGCAAATTATACAAGACTGATAGTTTGCTAAATCAATTTACTAGTAGATAATATAATCTACCTTAATATACTATACCTATCCATTCCCTCTTTTTCTTTTCTAAAGGAGAATATTGAGTCTAAATTTTATTGTTCCACCCACAACCCTATAACTTCACATCCATAACCCTGAGAAAAATGAAACCTTTGGGAGAGGGCCATCGTTTTCTTAGAATTGTGGGGTCCTGTAAGAAAGCTTAGGTAGTTAGGTCTCAATAGGGCTAGGCATAGAGTATGCAGCCAGTCTCAGAGTAATGGATAAGATTATCTGAGATTCTGGCTAGAAGTGTAGTATGATGTACCATCTCATCTTATTACTGTCATGAAGAGTTTTCAGTACCAAGCTGATCACTGAGTAACGTTCTTAGCTGTAATGGCATCACTCTGGACCAAGTAGAGTCGTTCTTGTGGGGCCCCATCTTCCTTCTGGAGACTTCAGAGATTACTATTAGGAAGACTTATTTTTCACTGTGGAAAACTTAAACATTATTAATATCAAAATGGAAAGTTTGGATTTAAAGATGACATGAAATATAAGGAAGGATTCTGAGAAATCAAGAATAAGTGTGGAGAGAAATAGATTCTTGATAACAATGGTCCTTAGATTATTGTTTTTCTTCTGCCTCACACCAATTGGCTCGTCTGATATGGGTGCCAATTATTACGATCAATCCATGTGAGTCTATTTAATGGGTAATAGGGATTTATTAAGATATAAATTGAGGAAATACACTCACAAATACAGAACAGAATAGACAGCTGAAGTTGTCCTCTGATTTGACTGGGAGCAAATCCACCTCACAGGCAGGAACAGGGAGATGGGGCATGTGACCCTGCTCCTTCTCCTTTTAAGAGTTCATATACAATGGCAGAAAGCACAGACTCCTTCAGGTTCTACAGCCTAAGGTCATGGGTGGAGCAAACACCACTGTTTGTTTTGTGTTGGCCATCTGCTGCTGGGCATGGGGCCTGGCCTTTATAGTGGTTTTATTAGTGAGAATTATTAAGAATTAACATTTTAATAATAATGGAATATTTTTACTCATACCCGAAAATAATTTTGTATTTATCATATATCTTATGGTGCATAAATACACAATCTGCTGAGTTGTTTAACGTTGTTCATATGTATATGTGTTAAGGGTAGACCAATTGGGATTGAACAGTGTATCAGAGAACTTACCCCTACAGAAAACTGACTCCAAGTATTACAAGTCTGAAGAGGGAGAGAGAATTGTAAATATAGCTGTCAGTCCAGTACAACCTTGGAAAGCTTTCCATTCCATGTGAGAAATTGTTCCATCAAAGTCTGTGCTTATGCAGCTATTCAAGGGTGAGGTGAAATTTGTATAGCTGCCTTTTCTAAAGTTTACAGTTGCCAGACATTGAAAATTGACTTCCACCATTGCCTCAAGTATTTTGCTCATTCTTATTCAAACTCTAATGATAAGTGATATAGACTACTAGGGATTTTCTAGTAGCTCATGATTCTGTGCCATTTTGTCCTTGTATATGTTTTTTCATATTTAATTTATTTTGTTTTTGTTCTTATTTTTATTTTTGAGATAGGGTCTTCCCATACAGCCCTGGCTGTCTTGGCACTCACTATGTAGACAAGGATGACTTTGAACTCACAGAGATTGACCTTCCTCAGCCTCCCAAGTGCTGGAGTTGAAGGCATTCAGCATTTGATTATATGAACTATATCTAAATTTTAACTGATGTTGGTGGATCATCATTGTCTGTGAGAAGGAAGGCATGCTTGATTTTTAAAGAAGAATGATATGGTAACATGAAGTAATACAGGTAAGACATGACATCTATAAAACTAATTTTATCTCTCATAGTACAAATTATCTAGTATTGTTACTAGAATGTGGTTCACACTTGAGTTTTAATGATGATTTAAAACAGATACTTAACTTTTTCTAATTTTTCTACTATGGTAAATATGCGTTAGTATCTAACAAATGATTGGATATAAACATTAATTCAGTTAAACTAATCAATATTAAATATTAATCTTCAAGCCTGCTCTGTGTGTAATCACAGAAGAGAGATGCTGGGTCAGCAGGTTTTCCCACTGGCTTTCATGTTGTACGCTTAGGTTTCCCTGTCTTGTCATATCAATGTTTCCCACTGGAATCTAACAGTGGAGGGACCAGCATTCTCTTAGCTGCACCTCAAGTGAAGTGAGCCACTGTTTGTGAGCAGAAATGTGTACTCATGATGACACATGAGTAGACAAGTCTTCCAAATCTTCTCTGTCCAGTTTTCACCATTCCATATTCTTTACAAAAATATCAAAGGCAATGCCAGTTTTACTCTAGTGACAAATAGATTACATAGAAAAACAGGCCTTAAAATGTAAAGTGTTGTGGAATAAAACAATCTGACTAGTTTTTTTTGTTTTTGTTGCAAAGTTTATTTGTTGCTAGGCTTAGCCATCCATTTTGTTTTAATAATATATCTTCTAATGCCATCCCTTCTATGTTTATCTTATACAGGGCATTTTTCTACCTTCAGAAAATTTATTTTTGAACTTAAAATATATTTTAGATAATTGATATACCACAGACTTATAGTAACTTTAATGTTCTTGATAATTACTTTTATCAGAAATTTTCTTGGCTGAATTGAATTAATTAATATTATTATATGTCATAGTTTTTCCATTTTTTGTATGCCAAATAAGTTTGGATTAAATGTCACATTCTATGCAGTTTTGCATTGCAGATATTGAATACTCCTATAACATTTATTGAGTTTGTTCTAGAACAAAGCTAACTTGCCTAGAAATAATTTGATCATTTCAAGAATTACTTTATGGCTTTAATTATGGTTTAAAAATCACCTTTGATTGAGAAGCTTTTATGACTCCTTACTGAGGAACTCTTTGTGCTGCCCTGAGCTTTATATTGTTCTTTTCCTTCCTGAAGCTATTTCTTCCTTACCTTCATCATTCCTTTATGCCTTTTGTAATCAGTCATCAGCTGATCCTGGAGCCAGGCACTCTGCACCTTTCATCTGCCTTCTACCTTGTCTTTATCTTCTTTTTAATTCTCCCAGTGAGATATGTCATCCTGCTCTCTCCACATTGTCTGCCATCTACTCAATGGGGAGGACTAAGCTTATGCTTCCTTACAAAGTGCTAGCCTTGTAATTCCATCCAAGAGGTGATCTTGGGAAATCAGAGGTCTTAATTCACTGTGTTTCTTTTCCCAGGGAACAAATTTCTACCTTGTTTGATAAGCATTGTTTTATATTTATTATTATTATTATTTATTATATTTTTGTGTGTAACTGCAGTTGATTTAGAAGAGAGGGTAAATACAATTCCTGCTATACTACTTATTAGTTGAAAGTACCAAACTGAAAGATAAAGTTAGTGTTTGTTTAATTTGAAAGCTAGAAGTTGGCTCCATTACAAGTATTATAGTTTTAGAGTTACACAAAATGCCCAGCTACTTTTTCCTCTTTCATACAGCTCTGAATATCTAGCAAAGGGTGTGTTGTCACTAACAGGGGGTAAGTGCTGCCATCTTAGTTCATTTGACTAAATTAATCCATTGCTAACATGTGTACCTAATCAAGACAGATTTTTCTGTGAATCTTTTACTGAGCTTTTCTTCCTAGGTGTTTCTAAGTGTGTTGACAGTTCAAACTACCACAATACTCATCCAAAAAAGCTACATTATATGGAAACAAAATTTCAAATTTATATTAATACCTTCACCCAGGCAACTACTAAGATGTTTGGGATAAAGTACATTGTTGTTTAAACATTTTGAATAAATATGAATATAATAAGGGTTTACATCTAATACACTGTAATATATATAATCATTGTTATAGTACAACCTTTTACATGCTGCTAAATCTAATAATTTTCTCATTTATGTTATTTTAAATTTATTTTTGTGATGTGACCTAATATAGGTACCATTATTATTTAGAGGTAAAAATTTGGACATTTTTAGAATTTTATATAATGACATTGTGACAGATATGAAGTAGCAGGCCAGATACCTCATGACATGATAACTCAGTGTCAACACTCTACTGTCCCTAATAAAGGAGAACACAAAAAACAAAAGATCATCAAGCAGGATGTCACGTTCAGCTTATAACAGATATCATACGATCAGTAGTGACTGTGAAGTGTACTAAGCCAGTGATGTATTTACAAAGTGACTGATATGTGTGTTGACAGATATCAGCAGATGTCAGCTTGCTTGGGGCAAAGTGAGGATGAGAATAAGGAGCTTCTGTAGCTCTGACCATTTATCATCTATCATACCCATTATTTAACTAAACTAGTCAAAAATACTCTAGAATAAACTTTGGTATATATATATAAACAATTTAGAAATCATTTTAAATTGCAAAGAAATAATTGAATGTATATAAATTATGAAATTATAAGATTTATACTGGGATAAATAATAAAATATCTTCAAAATCATGATCAAAAACCTTTAATGGAATTGGGGATATGGCTCAGCAGGTTTAGTGATTGCTGTACAAGTATAAAGACTGGAGTTTGCATGCTCAGAACCCAAGGATGTTCTGGATAGGCATGGCAGTTTGCCATAAAGACTGGAGTTTGCATGCTCAGAACCCAAGGATGTTCTGCATAGGCATGGCAGTTTGCCATAAAGACTGGACTTTGAATGCTCAGAACCCAAGGATGTTCTGGATAGGCATGGCAGTTTGCCATCAATTTCAGACTTGGAAGACAGAGAGAGGGAATCCTTGCAACGAGCTAGCTGGCATAATCACCAAACTCTGATTTAGTGAGAGATCATATCTTAGCTAGTAAAGTAGAAGAACAATAGAGAAAAATCCCTGACATCAACTCAGCTTTCCACAGGCTCACATACACATGAATGCACATATACAAAATGCATACTTACAGGTATCAGTACTCGAAACAGACAGATGAAAAAGAAAAGAAATAAACCCACCAAGATGATATTTAAGTTCTTATCATCTATATGCTAAATGCAAGGGAACACAAATTTGTAAAAGAAACATTACCAAAGCTTAAATTGCACTTTGACCATCACACATTGATAGTGAAAGACTTCAGTAATTCACTCTCACCAACAGAGAGGTCACCCAGACAAAAACTAAATACAGTAATATTGGAGCTAACAGACATTATAAAACAAATGGACCTAATTGATATGTACAGAACATTTCTCCCAAACCAAAAGAATATACTTTCTGCACAGCACCTCACAGAAATTTCTCCAAAATTATTCACAAAGAAAGTCTCAACAGATACAAGGAAATTAAAATAAGCCACTGCATTGTATCAGACCATCACAGATTAAAACTATTTTTCTAGATCAGCAGAAAAACAGAAATTCTACAAACTCATGGAAACTGAACAACACTTTACTTAATGACTATTGGGGCAAGTCAGAAATGAAGAAAAAATTAAAGCTGGGTGATGGTGGCACACACCATAATCCCAGAACCTGGAGGTAGAGGCAGGCAGATATTCATGAGTTTGAGGCAGGTCTGGTCTACAGACTGAGTTCCAGGACAGCCAAGGCTACAAACTGAGACTCTATCTTAAAAAACAAAACAAAACAAAATAAACCCAAAATAGTAATAATAATAATGATGATGAAGATGATAATAAAGAAAGGAAGAAAGAAAATTAAAGACTTCCTAGAACTCAGTGAAAACGAATGTATACCATAATCAAAATTATAGGTCAAAGGAAAGCTTTACTAAGAATAGTTCACAGCACTAAACGCCCACATTAAGTAGTTGGAGAGATCTCATACTAAAAACTTACAGCACACCTGAAAACCCTAAAACAAAAATTAGCAAGCTCACCTAAGAGGAGTAAATGGGAGGAAATAATTAAACTAAGGGTTGAAATCACCGAAATAAACCCAGATTGATTCAGACCCAGAAAGATAAACATGGTATGTACTTACTTGTAAGTGGATATTAACTGTTAAGTCAGTCTACAGCCCACAGATGCAGAGAGGCTGAGTGTCAAGGAGCACCGAAGAAGGGGTGCACGACCCTCGCTGGGAAAGGAAAATGGAGTGGATTTTACAGGTGGACTCAGGGCAGGTGGAGATGGGAACAGGAGTGATGAGGGGAGCGGGGGTACAGGTAGACAATACTAGGAGAGACAACTAGAACTGGAGGACATTTGTGGGGGGCTGTGATGTGGAAACAGTCCAGTAGAAACTCTTAGGATTCTATGAGGTCAGGCCTCCTAGTAAGGAGGATTTGGTGCCTGAACCAGCCTATCTCTGTAATCAGGCAAAGCTTTGAGAGTTGAGACTGGTACCCCAATCAAGCCCCCAAAACTTAGGCCTGAAATCAATCTCACCTGCAAGATGCACTGGGGCAATAGAAAATGAAGGGTCTAGTTTGAGGCCCACACCACTAGAGGGAGCCCATGCCCAAACCTGCTTGGATAGCTCAGAGACCCATGATAAATAAATAAATCAATAAAATGATTTCTAAAATATTCTTATACTCGTAGATCAATGCCTTGCCAAATTGTCATCAAAGAGGCTACCACGGGCATCTGATGGAAGCAGATGCAGAGGTCCACAGTCAAACATTTTGCAGAGAGAGACCCCAAGTTAGATCTTAATCTGGTCCTTCCATTTGGAGTTTGGGGAACCCCATGAAAGAGTGGGGAGGAAGAAATATAGAAGATATAAAGGTCAAGGATACCAGGAGAACATGGCCCACAGACTTCAATCAAGTAGGCCACATAGGTGCCCACAGAGACTGAAGTGGCAATTAGAGACCCTGCATGGGTCTGCACTAGGTCCTCTTCATATATATTATGGTTGTTAGCTTGGTGTTTTTGAAGGACTCCTAACATATCCATATGAATATGGTGGATGTATTTCTGACTCTTTTACTTGTTTTGGAGACCCTTTTCTTCCTACTGGGTTACCTCATTTAGCCTTGATATGAGGGTTTGGGGCTAGTCTTATTGCTTATTGTTATGCTGTGTTCAATGGATATACCTGGGTGGCCTGCATTTTTCTAAAAGGAAATGGAGGTCAGTGGACCTGAGAGAGCAGAGAGGTAGGATGGGAGGACTTATGGGAGGAATGGAGAAGAGGAAACTGTGGTCAGGGTATAATGAAAACAAAAAATAAAAATTAAATTTAAAAAGAAAAGAAATTGATCTCTAAAGGTCATTTGAACCCTCAAAAACCAGTGAACAAAACTCAAAAAATATTTTTTAAAATATTTAAAGTATTTGATAAATTCTAGCTAACAGGTGCTTACCTTCCCATTGTAGGCCAAGAATGTAGCCTTATTCCAAAAGCACATATGGTCCTACTAATTTTGTTCCAACTCCAGAAACTCATGATTAAAGTCAAAATTAAAATCCCCTGTTTTAAGTTGAGATGGAAAGAAAAGAAATGTCTTCTTGCCTCACGCCTTATCACATAATGTTTTGAGTCATAATTATGATGGCTTATTATCATCATGATGAGACCAATAGAAAAATTCTTCTCATTCAAAGAATTTCCAACAGGATATCTTATTGCTTTCCTTTCCTCTTAATGATTGCTTGAATTTCCCTTCAATTTAATATGGTTACATTGATCACCTCGAAATTTCATGGAACTCTGGATTATAAGAATCAATTCAAATTTATTTTCTTGTTGGAAGATATTAGAAAATATTGCTTTTTAGCAAATATGAAACTTTTACAATTATCTAATAATTTCCTTAGCAGTTAGATTAAGCTTCATATATATATATATATATATATACTTAATTATGCTCATGCTAAATATATAAGCATATATCAGACATACTTTCATCAAACAAAATATATACCCTTAAAATTCAAATGTGAGTAATATCACAATGACTACTGTTTTATAGCTAAAGTGTTTAAGATATTCTTTGACCATATTTCTCTACATGATTTAGATGGATGTTTTATATATATTTCCCTAAGACACTATTCAAGCACATCTTTACTTTGTCATGTTGCATCTTACCAAAAAATGTAGAACAGAAGTTGGCAAATATCTTCTTTTAAAAGCCCCCAAAGGACATATTTTATACTTTGTGGGTTATATTATAACTATTCATTTTCATCATTACAGCATGAACATAGTAGCCACACAGAATATATAAATGAATGAGTATGTCTCTATTCCAATAAAACTTGGTTTATGTGTATAAAGAGTTGACTGGAGTTATTTCACAGAATTCAATGAGGGAATCTACTACATCCTACTCTTTTGCAAGAGAATTATCTGTATAGCCAATTCACTGTGCCAATAAGCAACCTTCAATCAAAAGATGGAGTCAATGATTGGCTGACATCAATTGGTCATAAAGTTCTTGGGGGACTTAGGAGGGTGGCTAGAGAGGACAGAAAGAGAGGAGAAATGCAAAGGTGCAAAAGAGATGCCAGAGGACATAGATAGGAAATGGGAGGTCCAAGATGAAAGAGAGTTAAAAAGCCAAAAGACAAAGTGTAGATTTATACAAATGCATTAATTTAAGCTACAAGAGCTAGTGGGACAAGCCTAAGCTGTAGGCAGAACTTTCATAGTTAATAATGTCTCTGTGTCATGTTTTGTGAATTAGTAGCTCAAAAAAAAAAAAAAAAGAATCCACTACACTACTATACTACTCTCCAGGTTTAATAGCTTGATGATGTAGAATAACTCTACACTGTAGAGTTAGTATTAGGCTCAATTATTGGATAGTGCCTGTGGTCTTTGATACTTCAACTCTGACACAGAGAATTGTACACTGGACCACAGTAGTAATGAATACTTTGCAAGGGATAAGTCGACCACTTCTGTTGTTTTAAATGCAGTTAGGGAGGTCAGAAAATAAGCTTATGGTAAAGTAAACTGATTTAGCTTTTCTAGCAGAACCAAAACTCCAGTAACTCCTAAGAATTGAATAACTATGATTTTAAATATATAATCAGATGAGGCATTTGAGCTTTGTATTGCCATTACATCAAATAAGCAAGTTAATAGGATTTTTAATGGAAATCACCATAAAGGTATCTTTCAAGTAATTTTTTTCTGTTACTTAAGAGTTTACTTTAAAATCTATTTATTTTATAAGCAGTGATGCACATGAAAGAAATGAACCTTGCTATTATCATAATGTTAGATATTTTAAACAGGAACCCAACTTGGTGTCAGATGTGTTGGCATACACCTGTAATTGTCTCATTTAGGATGCTGAAAAGCAGAAGGATCACTGTGAGTCCTGTTCTAGTCTGGGTTTCAGAGTTAGATACTGTCTCACAAATATTTATTTATTTATTTATTTATTTATTTATTTATTTATTTATTTATTTATTTACTCATATGCGTTAGTATAGGGAAGGGAACTGGTCCCATACCAATAAGCCCTCTTACCATTTTTTTTCAAAAGACTTGCCTTGATCCCTTCTCACTCCTCTGGAGGTAGGGATTCCAGACTTTCTTCTCCAGTTCTGCCAGAACATATTGCCTGAGAAAAAGTACTGTCCACTGTTCCTCAGTCTCCTGAAGTTTGGCTGTAAGAATCTACTAACTCCACAGAAAGCCTGCTCCTGGATTTAGAAGCCCTACTTAGCCTGAGATGAGCTGGTGATACTTATGATACCCCATCTGAACATCACCACTGAATTTCCCAAAGGCTGAACACTAAGGCCCATACAGCTGGTCAATCAGATGAAAAATTGGAATAACAGGAAACAGACACTAAAACACCAACTGGACAAAAAGGAGACAAGATTTTCATTACAAAAATAGAACAAAAATTAACTCTAGATGCCCAGGACTCATATATGCAAACATAAATAACTAAGACAATAGATCTCCACCAATAATTACTAATATCATAGTAAATTCTCCCAATAAAAGTAACTTCCATGTCGTACAAAAGAATGCTTTCAAAATAGCTATAAAAACTGTAGTGGTATTGTGTTCCCCAAAATATTGTGCACGCTAATGAACTTATCTGGGGTCAGAGAACAGGACAGTCACAATATTAAACATAGAGGATAGGCAATGGTAGCACACGCCTTTAATCGTAGCATTCTAGAGGCAGAAATCCCTCTGGATCTCTGTGAGTTCGAGGCCACATTGGAAACAGTCAGGCATGGTGACTCACGCCTTTAATCCCAGGGAGTGATGGCAGATAGCAGAAAGGCATATAAGACGTAAAGACCAGGAACTAGAAGCATTTGGCTGCTTAAGCTTTCAGGCTTTTGAGCAGCAGTTCAGCTGAGGTTAATTCTGGATGAGGACTCAGAGACTTCCAGTTTGAGGAAACAGGATCAGCTGAGGAACTGGCAAGGTGAGGTGGCTGTGGCTTGTTCTGTCTCTCTCATCTTCCAGTGTTCACCCCAATACCTGGCTCAGGTTTGATTTTATTAATAAGAACTTTTAAGATTCATACTACAAATAACCACAATCATAAAGAGTATGTGAATAAATGTTGGAATGAAGTCTTCAAAAGCACAGTTGAATTTAGAAATGAAAATGAATCAAGCTATGAAACATTGTGGGACAGTTGTTTGCACTGACACTCCAGGATTCCCAATAAAGGTGAGCCTTGAACCAGAGGGTAGAGTCAGATTGGCTGACATGAGTAAGCCAGAGATATGTTTGAGGAATGAAGGAGTCAGATAGAGAGGTACAGAGAGAAATCAGGAGGGGCATAAAGAGATTTCACAGGTTTCTTTCAATCCGGGAAAAATGGAGTGTAGGGTCAGAAGATCATTTTGCCACTGTTCTTTGGATTTATCAGGGTTTTTTTTTTTGTTTTGTTTTTTCCCTCAATTCCTGACTCACGAGAGGTTTCTTTAATACTGGAACAGTTAAGGTAAGTGAACTACATGGTGCCCAACATGGGTCCTTAGATCACATGGAGGTGGCAGAGCTGCCACCACTGTACCACTGCTGCAGTCAGCTCCCCGCCCGCCACACACACACACACACACACACACACACACACACACACACACACACACACACACACACACCACACACACACACAGACCCTTCAAGCTAGCTGTGGGCCTTTCTTGATGCAGTCTCTTTACAGAAGTCTCTGGCTGCCACCTGCCCATGGCTTCAAATACTGTCGTCATCTGGGCCCCAAATGCCACTGCAGTCAGCAACCCACAGCAGCCAACTTGTTTATCCAGGTGGGCCCTTTGCCCTCAGACATGGGCCTCTCCCTCCCATTTCCCCTCGCATCTGTTTCTCTAGTCTCTAGCTCCACCTCCAGGCATGGCCCAGCACAAGTGCTTGAGCTGAGTGGTAAGAGATTGCCTTCCTAGAATGCCCATTGCTCCCTATCCAGGCCTGTCCTGCAGGGCCTGCCACAAGCACATGGGCCAACCAGAGCTAGTCTAGCTGCCTGGCCAACCCCTACCCCATCACACACACACACACACACACACACACACACACACACACACACACACACACACACTGCTGGATGCCACCACTGCAGCTGACTCTCCAATACACAGTTTTGCCTTTGCCATCATGGTCAGGAGATCTGGTGAGACACCTTGAAATTCTTAAGGCTGGAATTTAAAAAATGTTTTAAAAAGTTTTTTTTTCACACATTAAGAATGTAAATAAGTATAACAATGCAAGGAGTTAGGACTGTGTTTATTTCCACAATGGATGATTTGAAAATAGTTGAAAATAGACAAATTAAATAGATAACCAACTTAGCTAGGATTGACATGATGTCAATTATAATTATTATCAGTTTGGTAATTATGTTTTGTCTATGAAAAAGTGGATTGATATGGGCTCCAAATCCAAACCTGGATAACGGAACAGCTTCAGTAGATATAACAAAATTTTCAGGAGAGATCATAAAACAAGTATTTTGGCAAACTTCTATAAATGAAAAAAGACCAAAGTTAAAAGTACAAATAAATGGCATTGTAATTGTAGGTTTACTAGACATAGGCACCAATGTAACAATAATTTCACCAAAATCTTGGCATTCAGATTGACTTTTCAGGAGGTAAATAGAGTAAAAAATTAAAGACTCATATAAAGAAGGTTTCTGAATTGATTCTGAATGGAAAATTGAGACTTCATCAACTAACAAGAATAGACCCAACAGAAATTGTGGTAACTTTTACTAATGCTGATATTTCCTCCTTATGTGTAGAAAATAAACATTGGTAAAGAGCTTGCTTTAGTTTTTTGGGGGGAGAGATTAACAACAAATACCCCCAAAACAAGAAACTTCAGTTTATAAAAAGAACTATTTGGATTCTTTCTCACATGATACAAGGAACACTAGTTTCTGGAGATTCTACATTCTATACTGATGCCAATAAATCAGAAAAGGCAGGTCAAAATCAGGAAAAATAAGTTGAGTGACTCAAAGCCCTTATGATTCTGTTCAAAATTCAGAATTATATGATATTATCATGGTATTATTAGATTATCCAGACTCTCTTAATGTAGTTGCTGATTCTCAATATGCAGAGTTGTTTTACATATTGAAACCATTGAACTTATTGCAGATGATTCAGAATTAACTTTGTTATTTATTTAATTATAAAAAATAATCAGAAATAGAAATCATCCCTTATATATCATGCATGTCAGCTCTCATACGCATCTACCAGGCCCTTTAGCAGAAGATAATGATTAAATTAGTCAGATAATGGTAGGAAATTTGCCAAAAGTCTCAGAATTTCATAAGAAACACCATGTTAACAGCAAAAGTTTAAAACATTGTGTTTGTATCACTTGACAACAAGCCAAGGAAATTATAAGGAAATGTTCTATTTGTTCTTTGTATAACCAAACTCCACTTCTTGCAGAAAGTAACCCAAAGGGTACTCAAAAAAATGAAATTTGGAAAATAAATGTGTTTCATTTTGCAGAGTTTGGAAAATTACAGTATGCATGCCATACCATAGATACATATTCAAGATTTCAATGTATAACTGTTTTGAGTTCTAAAAAGGCTGATTCTATAATAACACGTTCATTAGAAGTTATGACCATGATGGGAATATCTGTACAAATTAAGACTTACAATACTCCATCATACGTCTCTAGTAAAATGAAATAGTTTTTTTACATATTGCAAAATAAAGCATAGTAAAAGTATACCACACATTCTACCAGACAATCAGTGATAGAAAGATCTAATAACACTTTTAAAAATATCCTTAATAAACAGAAAAGGGTTACAAAGACCCCAAAAGATAGATTGCACAAAGAATTATTAACTTTAAATTTTTCAATGCTAATAAAAAGGGAACAATAGCTGCAGAGAGACATTGGATAGTAGAAAAAACTGCTGAATTTAATCTGCTTGTATACTTTAAACATGTGTTGACCTCAGAATGGAGGGCAGGATATGTGTTACATTGGGGAAGAGGTTTCAATTTTGTTTCCACAGGAGAAGAAAAGCTATGGATGCTACCAAGATTAATAAAGATTAGATGCAAACAACAGAAACCTCTTTATTAGGAGAGTTTCTAATAAATAGTTCATCAAACAGCACATCCATTTAATCTAAACTAATTTATAAGACTAACAAATGCCTCTCATTTGATCAGATATAAATTGCCAAAAAAGGAAACTCCTCAAAGTTAGGGTTGGGGCAAGGTTTTGTTTTTGTCTTTCCAGAAGAATAAAAGCATCCAACTAAGGATCTTAAGACCACTAGAGAAAATGAGACACTGAAAGAAGGACAAATTATCAAGAGAAAATTTCCCAAGAAAAAGAGTAAACTGCCCTAATGTTATAGCACATTTCCAGCAGAATAAAATTTCATAAATCTTCCCAAATGACTGTTTCTGCTTTTCTGTACAGACATATATGACAAATGGTCTTTTTTTAGTTTAGTCTTCATTCAATCAAAGTTAAGGCTGGCTATGGAGTTGGAGAGTGGATTTCTCCTCTCAACACAAGCATGCCTATTAAAGAAAACCCCAAATCTCTGTCTCATGTGAGAAAAGCCACCTGGTATGGGAGAGAAGAAAAACAAAATTAAGTGACTACTCTATTGTCATTAATCTCATAACCCTTTAAAAAAGTTAAGGTATAAATATTATCTCATATATATATATAAACTATATATAACCTTTATGTCGTGATATTAGTTGTCTTCTGTGAAATATCATTGTGCATGCTGTGAATGTGTGTTGCTCTGATTGGTTGATACATAAAGCTGTATGGCCAATGGTGTGGCAGAATAAGGTTAGGTGGGACATTCTAACTAGAGAGAGAGGAAGGAGAAAGACAGAGTGGAGAGACTCTGCTACTCACCAGCCAGACACAGAGGAAGCAAGATGACAAGGCAGAACTGAGAAAAGGTACCAAGCCACATGGTTAAATAAGAATTATAATTATAAATTATATATAAATTATAATTATAAAGAAATAAGAATTATAGGTTAATTTAAGTGTAAGAGCTAATCAGCAATAAGCCTGAGCTAATGGCCAAGCAGTTATAATTAATATAAGCCCCTGTGTGTTTACTTGGGGGATGTGAGTGGGAGAGATTTGTCCTGATCACCAGTCAGCCAGGACACAGGGAAACTTCCAGCTACAATTGGCATAACAACGTGGGGCTCTTGAATATCCATAAGGCCTAAAAGAGTTTAAAAAGGGCTTTTAAACACACAATAATGGATTCAAGAACAGCTTTGTACTTCGTGTCTCATACAGGCTGAGATACAGAGATGCCAGGGTACAGAGACAGCATGGCATGAGGACTTGAACCAGAGTATTGCAGGTTCTCAGCGTGTGGGCTGAAACACAGCATGGCGGATTCCCGCTGCAGGACACAGAGGCATCTCCAAGTCATGCAGTATGCTGCATGGTGGATTTAGCTTTTGCTAATTAAAAAAAAAGAGGTTTTTGGGCTACACATTGCTGAAAGGAAGCATACACCCACTGCCTCCCAGAGTCAGCAGAGAGCATGATATCCAGGGTTGGCTGTAAACATACCGCCACCATATTGGAAAGCTGAGGTGTGTGTAGTCAGCAGCCAAGGCTGCTGCTTTTTGTACTAACCACAGAGTTTAACTGTTTAAAATCTCTCCTGGTCAGAGAAAGATTATACATTCACAATAAGACAGATTCAGATGAAATAAAACTCTAAACTCTTTACAATGTCTATAAAAATGTACATAAACTTGGGAGAGAAAAGAAAATGAATATAGACAGTTATATAAAGAAATAGTTAAAAAACAAAGTCTTTAAAGAGACAGTGAAGGTAATATAAAAAAATAAGCCATGAAAAGATGGGTATCACACAGAGAGTCTGGATTATATGGTCTTTGGGATTTTTAACTACAGAGAGACATGTGATTGTAAAAGCTGCTAAGTTAAATCAATATGTATATTTTAAAGATATCTTGATTTCAAAATTTATGTCCGAGGATACATTACTTTGGAAAAGAGGTTCTGCTTTTGTTTCCACAGAAGATGAGAACCTGTGGATTGCTTCCAGGCTAATATGGTTTGATCAAGGAAGACCCCTGAGAGGCCCACATAATCTGACATACAAAAAGAGCTTCAAGGCAACTGGCTCAGAGAATACAGCATCATAGACTATTCCAGTCAGGACTTGACCATAATTCTTAATTTTCTCAGAATACCCATTAGATTGCCAATACCCTCATCTAGCAGGAAGTAGTATGAGAAGCTAAACCCAAATTCCCAAAATATTGTTTATGAGTGTTTATCTTTATTTAAAGAAGTTTGATTATAAATGAAATCTCTTTCTAAAGAAGAAAAGGAGATATTATAGATATGATAGGATTAAAGGGTACATTAATGAACCTACTTTTAAAGAAAAAAAACTTGTTTAAAAATTTTTACATTGCTATGGATTTTAGTTTATTTATACAAATTTGAAGTTGATTTTTTATACTATATATATATTTCTACTCTCAATTAACATATTATGTTTATGTAACTCATTTAAATTGTAATGGATAATTAAGAAATACAGATTAATAATTAGTCTTCTATGATAGTCAAACTTATAGTCATTAAGTTTTCTATGTATACACAGATATAATTCAGTTAGGTAGGTAATCTTCAAACACTTCAAAGACCTACAGGATATGGCATTTAAAATATTTGAAAAACATAGACTTTCTGGCCAGTGAGACATGTCTGCTCCTGGCAGCACTGATTCACTTCAAAGACAAATGGGCATCAAAGACACTCTGTATGGAGTTTATCTTCTTCTTGGCAAAAGTACCCATTTGGGTAAGAAACTGTTCTTGCCTGGACTGCTTGACAAAATGTGTCGACTAGACATGCAGGACCCCTTCAGTTTCCTGTTATGCAGAAGAAACTGCCAGACATTCTATAGGACACAGAGAGAAGTGACTGAGAGACTCTAGGCCTATGGGTTGAAGATGGATGTCCCAATGTTATAGAGGAACTTTGGATGACTGTCCAGGCAGCCAGTTGTCTCTGTCGTTTCCAGAATTTTAGAAGTTGCTTACAATGCATTTCCTGTTTACTTAGGTAATATTATATCCTTCTGAGGTCTTTGATGTAATTGAAGACTAGATAGTTACAATTATAACTTTTCTTGGTTATCCTCCTTTGGCATTTGGAAATTGTATGATAAATATACACTGTAGAGACTAGAGTCCTCAACCAAAATTTTATTGTAATTGGTTTTAGCTGGCTCATACCATGCTGGACTGTATTAATATATATTTTTCAGAGGATTATTCTATAGCACGAGTCTCATTTTCATTATTTTTACTCACTCTTATGCACTGAGTTAATAATATTGAGTATACTCCAGGTAGGCTAACATTGCAGCATAAGTCCTAAATTATTAGTATTAGCTGGTTCATAGCATGCTGTGCTGTCTTGAGACATGCTCTACAGAGGATTACTCTATAGAACAAGTTAGGTCACAGTTGGTTTAGTCAGGCTGTAACACATTTCCTTATATTGAGAAACAGTCAATACAAGGCAATGATATAGCATGAGTCGTGTAGCAATTGGCTTTAGTTGACCCAATCGCGTGCTACATTATATCACAGCAAGCATTGGATTAACACAGAAGAAATATAATGAAAAGTTCTTTTTATTATTATTTAAGTTCTACCCTTTGGTAGTTAGTTTGTAAGGAACTGTTTTTCACATTCTAAGAAACATTAAATGGCATCCATAAAGCTTTTAAAATTGATTCTGAATAGAAAAGCAATTTGTTCCATTCTATTCATTAAACACTTGTGAATATTTCACATTTTGTATTTGATAATATTCATTTCTGACAAAACAGCACCCTGTCAAATGCTCTAGAGAAAATCATTATGAATAAAGGAGCATACACTCACTGTTGTTTCTAGACTCAATAGAAATTGGAAACATGTTTTAGAAAAACTTCCTAACAATTATTAAGTTATGTATATTTTTTATAGCTAATATATAACTATGTTGTTATCAAGTATTATACAGTATGTAATTTCTAGCTTCAAATCTTTATATTACACTCTGAAACATAATTACAGCACCCATTTAAGCAAAAATATGGTTGAAAAGAAATTCTTTATTCCTAACAGTTCTCAATTCCAGACAAATACTTGACAATACCAGAATACTCCCATGAAGGTTTATTCTCTGGTTAGAATCTTTTAAAGAAATTATTTTGAGAGTTATCAATATACTTTTAAAAACAATATTTTATATGAATTCAGTAACATCTGATTACTTTTTTAAAAGACACTGTGTTGTATTTTGTCTTTGTGTGAACACAATTTAAGAAGGACTTTCTTAAATATTTTAAGCATATAATATAGTACTACATATTTTATATTGTGAATTATAGACATTAAGTGGAACAACTGATTTATAGAACTAATTCATAATCCACAATTTAAAATTTATGCTCATGAAACATCTCCTAATTTTCTCCACCACTAGCAGCCCACATTCCACTTTCTATTCTATACTGACAAGATAGCTCATGTCAGTAATCCTATATGATATTTGTAATTAAAAGGCTGGCTCAGACAATGCAACAGTGTTTTCATTTCACTCAAGTAGAATGGTAAGAGTTGTCTACTTTAAGGCTCACTAATATTTCATTGTATTATATGTATATTCACATGATATTGTTTATATATTGTTGAAAGTATTTGTGTGTTTCAATATCTTGGCTATTGGATAATACTGCATGGATAATAGGAGTGTAACTGTCTCTTTGAGCTAATAATTTTGTTTTCTTTTTGTTTTCAATTTCACTTATGGATGTGAAATTGCTGGATAAATTTTCTTTTTTTAAGGGCCTAAATGTTGTTTGAGGCTACACCTTTTACATTACCATGAATGGTGTACAAAGATGACATTTTCTCTTCATATTCATTATTCCTTTCATTTAAAAATTATAGTTATCTAAAAACATGGGGAATGAGATCTGAACATGGATCACATTTCAGTTCTCTGTTAACAATACACCCTTTTGTATACCTACTGTTCATTTGTATGTCATCTTTAAATAAATATCTATTCAAGACTTTTGGCTACTTTAAATAAAATTAAACTTTTAAAGTGACTCAGATCCTTATTGAGGTGTTAGGTGCTTTTCTGTTACTGAGATAAAACACTTTTACCAAAATCAACTTAGGAAAAAAGAATTCATCTTGTATTGTGATTTCATGAAGACAAGTGCTCATTATGGTAGAGAGCATGGCAGCAAAGTTAGGGACAGGGAGCTGAGAGATCACATCGTTAAGTGTAAACACAGCACACATCAGTGAGGGAACTGGACATGGGTGAGTCTACATATTCTCCAAGTCTTCCCCCAGTAATGTATTTCCCCGAGCAATACAATGTCCCATAAATATCCTCAAACATCTCCACCTACTTTGTACAAATTTTCAAATCTCCGATCCTGTGGGGACATTTCTAATTTAAACCAACATAATGAATTTCATGGCTCTCTCTATATATTCAAACACATAATATTATAACATAAAATATGTGAAAGTTGTTGTTCATCAATTAAACATGGTGAGAAAGAAGAATTTATCAATGTATTTCTTTTGTAAGTAGTGATGAAGTAACTTTTTCTCCTTTACTATACCTGCTAAATGATAATTAAATGGAAGACAAACTTCATTACTTTAAAAGATTTTTTTTAAAATGCTGCATAAAGATAAAGTAAAACTTGGAGGTAGTTGTAAGATATCCTTGTCATGCTAGAACTCAGTATATTCTTTTTTTCTATAAAATATGCACAAAATTTCAGGATATATAAGTGAGTAAGACCGATAACCTGTTCATGAGTAACACGTGAAGTATTTTACAGAGCCCCAAAGTGATTACAGGATGTGATTGTCCTTGGAAAATGTGTTACAGTCATACACTTTCACTGTGGACTTCAGAATATTAAGGACACTTCTAAACTAATATGTTCATCAACTGGAAGGAGAATAGAGTACATGAGAAATTTAAAATAGAAAGTCAGTTATCAAATGTTATAAATCTACAGAAACAATTCAGTTCTCACTAGTCTTCTATTCTGTAATAAAGTAATCATAGCACAGAGAGGCCAACTACTTTTCCACAGTAAGTTAAATAAATAGCAACAGTAACAGGAAACATACCAGTCATGCCCATTTGAGCATTCTTGGCTTTAATGTTTCCAAATTCATATAGATACAATTAAATTTATCATGTACAAAGTCATTCATACCATCTTAGGATCAGTAAGAAGAAAAAAATGCATTTGAGAAAAATTCTGTTCAGATTATACTGAGGAAGTTTCATAGTTAATCAGTGTCTGATTACCTATTTTTATATTATATTCCACACTCAGATTGTTTTCTGTGTACTTACTTTGTGTCAGGCAACAACTCAGTAGTTATTGGAGGGTAGCTATAATCCAGTCATTGCTTCAGTCATGTAAGATATGTTTTATAGTCACCAATAGTGATATTAAGAAATATGGGAAATTGTGAAAGTTCAAGAAAAAATACTAGAGTTTGGAAACTCATTCAACCGGGTTTTAATTTTTTTCAAATGCATACTTTATTGGAAAATATTAGATTTATTTTCAGTTGTAAGAAAAGTATATTAAGAAATTTTTAAGTAAGATAGCAGACTAGAAGCCATATCTATCGGTGCCTAGGCAAACTGTCATCAGAGGAGCATCATCCCACAACAGATGGAAGCATATACAGAAACCCACAACCAAACATTAGGTGGAGCCAGATGAACCTGGGAGAAGATGAGGAAGAGGCATTGTGGGTACTAGAGATGTCTAGGACATCAGGAGAACACAGAATCAACTAAGCAGGGCTGATAGAGCCTCACAGAAACTGAAACTGAAATGAAAAACACTGACCCTATATGGGTCTGAGTTAGGTCTTCTGCATTTACATAACGGTTGTATAGCTTGATGTTTCTTGTAGGACTCCTAACAATGGGAGTGGGGGATGTCTGGGATGTCTCTGACTCTTGCCTGTGCTTGGGATCCTTTTCCTCCTACTGGGTTATCATGTCCAGCCAAGATATGAGAGTTTGAGCCTAGTCTTACTGTATCTTGTTAGGTCATATTTGGTGGCTATTCCTGGGAGGCCTGCTCTTTTCTAAAGGGAAACAGAGGAACAGTGGAACTGAGGGAAAGGAGAGGTCAGGGATGGCAGGGAAGAGTGAAGGGAGGGGAAACTGTGTCAGGTTGTAATGTATGAGAGAAGAATGAATGTTAAAAAGATCCCCCCCCAAAGAAAACACCACAGGTCCTACTCCTATGAGAGTAAACTATTAAACGCAGAACAAACAAACAAAAATGAAAGCTAGGTGGGATCTTCAAAAAGAAACCACTAGGCTGGTGCCCAACAGTTGTAGCTGAAGTTCTCCTGGTCCTGCCTGGTTTCTGCAGCCCTGTGGCTGCTTGGACCCAAGTAAACACACAGAGGCTTATATTAATTAAAACTGCTCTGCCATTATCTCAGGCTAACTATTGACTAGCTCTTACACTTAAATTAACCCATAATACACATTCACAGCATACCGAGTAATATCCACAGCAAACAGTAATATGTTTTCTTAACCCACTGAGAGTCAGAGGCTTTGGAGAACAGCTTTGTTTTAGGTTACAACCTTTCCACTTGTCAGACATATAAGACTTCTATGACTGGTCATTACCTGATTTGTAAGGGTTCCAAATATTTTCTTGATGTATTGAGCACCCCAATAAAATTATCTGGGGGTCAGAGAACAGAACAGGCACTATATTAAACATAGAGGTTAGGCAGTGGTAGCACATGCTTTTAATCCTAGCATTCCAGAGGCAAAGATCCATTCGGATCTCTGTGAGTTCAAAGCCACACTGGAAACAGCCAAGAATGGTGACATACACCTTTAATCCCAGGAAGTGATGGCAGGAAGGAAGAAGGTATATAAGGCATGAGGACCAGGAACTAGGGCTTTTAAACTTTTAGGCTTTTTAGCAACAGTTCAGCTGAGATCCATTCAGATGAGGACTCAGGCTTTCAGTCTGACGAAACAAGATCAGCTGAGAAGTTGCCAAGGTGAGGTTGGATGTAGCTTGTTCCCTGAACTTTCATCGTTCACCCCAATGCCTGGCCCTGAGTTTTTTTAATTAATAAGACCAGTTAAGATTTGTGTTACATTTTCTTTTCTTCTCTTGTTGTTAGCTCTTTGTATTTGCTTAATATATAATTTCTTGATTTGAGTTGGAATCAGTAGGGAAGGGGGAGAAATAAGTCTCCTCTGGGCAAGAGACCAGCTCTTTGTTAAAGTATAAGTCTCCATGGTGTCTTCTTCAAACAGGCTCGATATTACCAGGGAAAGCAAATTGGTGCTTGTGAAACAACAGGGGAAAGTAGCAATAGAGTTAGAGCTATTGGGACAAGAAATGCTGCATCCCTTTGACTATTCCATGCCTTTGAATGATGAGAAGACATACATAGATCATAAAATGAAGCTGTCAATAATCATCACATTCCAAGGTAGATGTTAATGAAACAGATATCAGTCATGTTACCAAACAAGACAACATTTTCTTTCCCTGTTGGGAATTATCTAGAAAGATTAATTCATTATCCCATCTGTACATATAAGAAAATACAAACCTTTTGAAGCTAAAAAATTCTGTTAAATTAACTATATCCTGAGAACAAAACAAATACTCACAAATTCAAAAAGTTTAAAGTAACTCCTCATATCCAATATGAATACAATATAATAGCATGTAAAATTCTCAGCAAACAAATCTTTAACAAATACACAAACTCAAAGTTTAAAAACTCATTACTGTAGGCT
>CABHPH010127980.1:0-13948 GCA_902168325.1 Peromyscus nudipes | reverse complement strand
GGTTTCCGAAAGGATTTGAAATTCTAGATGATGATTTTCAATCTGTCTCTATTAAGTAAACTGAATATTATACAGATGTTTGAAAAATCACCTATACAATTAATGGCAGAAAGAAAGCTTGAAGAGAGGAGGGATGTGTGTGTGTGTGTGTGTGTGTGTGTGTGTGTGTGTCTGTCTGTCTGTCTGTCGTCCGTCCGGTGAGCATGTCAGAGGACAACTTGCTGGAGTCAGCTCTGTCTCTCTCCATCATGTGGGTTCCACGGACTGAATTCAGCTTGTTACACTTGTGACCAAGTGCTTTGACCAACCGAGCCATCTTGCCAGCCCACCACCTTATTTTTTGAGAGTGTTTCCACTGAACCTCGAGTTCACTGATTTAGCTATCTGGCTATCTGGCTGGCCAGAAAGCCCCAGAGACCGTCCCACCGTCTCCATCTCTAGCACCGGGATCAAAGGCGATCACCATAGTGCTGGGATCCGAGCTCAGGAACTCATGCTTGCAGAGCACTGTACCAACTTAACTGCTTCCCCAGCTCTTGATCAGAGACAGGTGTTAAACTCATTTTGTTTGTTAGCAGCACAGTCTGGCCATTTATTTATACTCTGTAGAAGCTAGTCCTGTCCTAAGCACAAAGTGCTCTATAAGTTTAAGCACTTACAGGATAAAAGGATCAGCATGATAGCTGTAATAATGGTTTTTGACCTTTAGGGTCATTTAGGATTTTGATACTTCAAGATTTAATATAAAAATCTAAATTGGCAATACTTATGTCTTTAGGACTAACAGATTTAAACCATTTCCATTTTTCATGTTTTTTTTTTATTTTTTAATTTTTTGAGACAGGGTTTTTATGTGTAACAGCTTTGGCTGTCCTGGAACTCACAGAGATCTGCCTGCCTCTGTTGCCCAAGTTCTGGGATTAAAGGTATGTGCCACTACCTCCTGGCCCACTTTTCATATATTGAGGTCAAGAAACAAAATCACTTCTCTATGCATGTTGGAACAAGACTAGCAGGATGGACCGGCCACAAGTTTCATTCAACATGGTATGTGGCTATGTCAGAATAGTGGGGAATGCTGCTGTTCTCATTGCTAGATGTCCCAAAACAATAGGCACAAATCTAGGGCAATGGTCATCCTTGCACCTCAGTCAGTGGTACCACTATTTAAACTGAACTCATGGGTATTTCATCATAAAATTATGGAGCAATTAAGATGCTTAACTGATGAAAATGTATTAGAGGCCAAGGACATCTTAAGAAGTGTGGCAAATTTCATAAATACTTTGCTAGCCCTTCTCATGGCTAGGGGATCATCTGCAAAGAATACTATATAGAATAACACATGGGTTCTTTTTTTTTTTTGAAGGGTCAGAGACACTTTAAAATGAATGTGTGTCTTGCAGACTAATAGTTTTTATATAAAATAGTGTTGGCATATTTCTAAACTAAGTGAATTTCATGTGGGTAAAAAGCCTATTATTCGTTAAGTTA
Source organism: Peromyscus nudipes (assembly GCA_902168325.1). Taxonomy (NCBI): domain Eukaryota; kingdom Metazoa; phylum Chordata; class Mammalia; order Rodentia; family Cricetidae; genus Peromyscus; species Peromyscus nudipes. Next base: position 12,454 of record CABHPH010127980.1, on the reverse strand, counting down.
ATCCCTTATATTTTATGATCAGAAATGGAGCCGCTGGCATCTTACCAAATTGGATAGAAACAACTCCAAGTTAACACATCATAGTGTGTGTGTGTGTGTGTGTGTGTGTGTGTGTGTGTTGATCTGCACCTGAACTGAGGAGGCTCCGTTTACTTACTTGGATAGGAAGTAGTCTAATTGGAAGAGTGAAAGTTTACCACTATGCCAGAGTACTATTGTTCTCTTCAATCTTTTATCTGTAATAGGCTATGGCTGCTAACAGTGCATTTAGGGTCATTATTTTCAACTGTTTCTTGACACCTAACAATATTATTTTAGGCTCCAGCCAAGTAGATTTCCAATAATTATATAATGTCTCTCAGTAATGATCTGTTGCTTAAGCTACACATTCTCCTTTACCTTTCAACACATACTTGATAACCTCTCATTTACTAACTATAATTGAGGCAAATTCAGCCTTGGCTAATTAGGGGCTCTTAGTACCCCCTCATATATGCTATTCTTGATGACATACCAATAGAGTCAGGGTTCATTTTCATTTTTAATTAAAGTAATAAATATGTGCAACTTAAAAAAAAGAACGTTTGAGAACATCACAATTATATTACAAATAACAAGTCCAAAGCTCTACTGGGGATGTACAAAAATGGGAAGAACTTTTTAACTAAAACACAATGTTTTGGAAGCAAACTTACCACCAAGCCAGATGCTTAGGTGTTGGAAAGAAAGAACACCTAACAGGACAATTACATGAACGTACTATGTGAATGCTGGCCTCCTTGGATCTGCTTTAGTTAGCTCTAGAAATTATTGCACACTCTTTGGAAGTTCAGCAAATGAAGAGGAGCTAAAGTGGAGAATATCTTTGAGGTGAAAAAAAAATTCTACCTTTGCTTACTCTCTGGCATAACAATGGTTAAGCTTTGCAACAAGTAGGTCACCAAGACAAGAACGTTGAAAATCTTCAGAAAACAGCCCTCCCTTCCAACAATGACTATCCAGTGGGGACTATTTGCATGATGGCTCTACCTTATTTTCTCCATCAAATATATATGTGCTCTAGCTAGGAAGAAATGTAACAGAAATAACATCAACTCATCATTCTTTTTCTGTTCAACATTTTTGAAAATCACCACATAAGCAAAAAAGTAAAAGAGAAGTTGGAAATGAAACATATGCCCGTCAATTCAGAGCAATTCCAAATGGAAGCAGAAGTTGCTAATATGGTTTCAGTATTTTGTAAAAGAGCCAGCTGGATAGATGATAATTTTTCTACCCCTGCAGGGCATCAAAGCTTTTAGGAAATCATTCTTTTCACGCATATTAACACGTAGCTTATTAAAACAGATGATACTTTTATTGTAAAATGGCCTGGAAACATAAAGTCAGGAAGATAAGGTTCACATCGACCACCCCGTTGCACAGACAGCACCCAGTGACATGACAGACCATGGCGAAGAGGATGACGTAGTAGGGCCCTCTGTAACTGCCACAGCTGAAGTGTCACCACGAAGCCCGTGAATTGCTGTTATGAAAACATTTGCAGTAACTTGCATAATTAAATGAAACTGCCAGAAAAGCATTTGTAAAATGCAGAGAAGATGCTCGTAAATACACTTACAAAAAAAAAAAAATACCTAGATTCAGCATCAGTACTGGGGCAAGTTGTGCCGTTATACCAGCAACATGACACCATTTTCTTTGAACTGAGTGGTCATGGGTCCAAGTAAATAACAACACTCTTATTTAAGTTGAGTACCTTCTTAGTTCCTTTAGAGAAACTTGATCAAGTATCTAAAACTAAGCCCCAGGTCTACTTGTTATGCTTAAATGAAGACCTTAGTATGGACAAAAATCATCACATATTTTTCATACACTTCAATATTTTAAATCAAGATAAATGTTCAATGTCCCGTGGCTGTGGCAGCTACTTACATCAAACAACTTTTCTATATACATTTCTTCATTGACTTTTTCTCGAAGAATATCCTGGTTCTGCCGAACAAACATAATGTAGGTGTCTGCCAGATCCATTCCTGGTTTCTGTTGTATGGGAAAAGCATGGGGAATAAAAAAAAATGTCAGTTCTCATTTCTGAAGCTTTCATTTAATAATATTTTGGAAAACAATTTTAATAGCTGTTGAAATTGTTCACCCCTCTGAAATACGTTTATACCAAATCAACAATGACTAGCACGTGTAAACATTTGTCACTGATCTTTACTACTTAAGGTCACATCCACTATTGTTAAGATGATTAGGAATACATGGTTGTAAACTATGCATATCTTTTAAAAATATTTATTTCATTTTTAATTATTTGTATGTGTGTATTTGTATGTGGGTATGTGTAAGTAGCCATACACATACGTAGCACTAGAAGTACTGAATTATCCTGCTGCTGGAGATTACAAGCAATTGTGAGCTGCCCAATATGGGTGTTGGCAACCAAACTCAGGTCCTCTGAAGGGTAGCATGCAACTCTTAACTGCTGAGCCATCTCCCCAGCTTCCCATACATGTCTTTTTTTTTTTTTATGAGTATCTTGAAAAGTCAGTGTGCCGAGAAGTATAAAAGAGGAGATTAAAAGAAAATTTCTCAATGGAAATATTATGTCCTAATTGTAAGTTATACAACTGACTTTTCATCACCTGCTATTTGCTCATCAATAGCATGAAAACCATTAACTGTCCTTGATTTGCCTCTTTAGAGTACTGTGAGTATTCAAGGAATACAAAACCAGTGTTCTTATTAAGATTAGTAAAATACTAGGAAATCTGAGAAAACATTTAATACGAACTAAAACAGAATTTTTTTATGTCTATTGTTTCTACTCATCATTTACCAATACTATCTTATGGATTTATTATATTGCAGAAGTGCAGTGAGATCATCATCACCATTTCTTACGTATGGCCAAAGAGGTGAACTAGCTAACTTGTTAAGTTATCTAGAATTTGGTATTTTCTCCTGTTAGAAGAGGCAGGGTAGTTAGATAATTATTCCTCCTTGCTTTAGACTAGTGGTTCTCAACCTTCCTAATACTGTGACCCTTTATTACAGTTCCTCATGTTGTGGTGACTCCCAACCATAAATTATTGCGTTGCTACTTCATAGCTGTAATTTTACTACTGTTATGAATCTTAATGTAAATAGCTGATAAATGACCCCATGGGGGTCACGACCCATAGATTGAGAACCACTGATATAGATTTTTTTTTTTTTTAAAAAAAAGAAGAAAAATCAGTATGAGGGTCAAAAGTCTTCATGCTGCCAAAGTGATTTCCTTCTCAACTTATCATCAGTTCTTTCTCAAGTTTCATATGCTAGGCTGACTGATGGAAAAAATTATTTACATTACTTACATCTGGGGTTGACTCATAACCTGTATTGAGTTATTTGATTAAAGTATAACATTAGTAAGAACATAACAGTAGAACTGATAGCCAAGTAAGACAGTTAAGGTTACACCATCTCATGGACCTAGAATGTGCGTACAGCCTTTACTAATAGACTGATTTGCCGAAGTGAGCACTGAAAGAAAATCAGATCAAAGAGGACATGATCTGTTTAACTATTACTACCTCTGCAAAAGCAGCACAAGTATGGATCTGACTGATGACGGCAACATGGTGGAGCATCTTCTTGAGAGGGACAGAGAGTCTTTGCCACTTTATGTTCTTCTTGAGGAGGGTGGACTGGTATTTCATTTGCCATAGTGAATGCCTATTTCCAAACCATTGCATTCATAGGTACCAGAGTATTTTATTTCAGTGAGAAACATCAAGATTTTTTGTTAGATACTTGTTTTTCTGTGCAGTAAAAGGAACTGCATTTTTTTTTTTGAGACAGGGTGTCCTGTGGCTTAGGTGTCCTTGAACTTGCAATGTAGATGAAGATGACTTTTGACTCTGATCCTCTTTGCCTCCATTTTTCAAGTGCTTAGATTACCATTGTTCACCACTATGCCATTTTATAAGGTGCTGGGAATAGAATACATGGTTTTGGGCATGCCAGGAAAGTATCTATTAACTGGGCTATACCTCCAGCCTTGATAACTTAGATTCACCTTAAAGTATAGACAACAAAAACTCAGGAATTTTTACAACACAACCCTGAAGCAACTAAATTATGTTAAAATATAAAATAACTATTTATACAAATGTTCTCACAAGTGTGTCCTTTAAGAGCAGCCATATGTAATAGAGGCTATCCATCGCCAACCTAGTGGAGGCGATGAACAAATCCATTCCTTGTTTTTCTGCAGAATTCTCACAGCCAGTGTTTGAAAGTTTAAGTAACCACAAGGATAATGAACAAAAATGGAAGTTTCTTTTAGTTTTGGGAAGTGAAGTTTATACATCAGTTTTTCAAGTGAAGAGGTAGAGTCATTTGTACAAAGATCTCCATGTCCTGATTCTACAGAGGCAAATGACCCATAGGGTAAGTACTTTTCTCTGTGCCTCTCAAACTTTGTCAAAACACTGAAAATGAGAACATTCAGAAAGCATGATGCCCTGGAATGAAAATGACATGAGGCCAATTTTCTGTACTTACTACTGAGGTAGCTCAGCATCTGAGTTTCATGCAGGTGCCTGCAAATAAGAAGCTATGACACCCATAATAGCAAGGCATCGAGCGCAGTCTAGCTAAACGGGAGCTGAAAGGGAGGCTTGTCTTCCCATCATTTCTCCCTACCCAAACCTTTTTTATTTCCACCCCTCCAAAGAAAACTATGCTTAGAAGTTTAATCCAATCAATCACTTCCCCCAACAGAGTCAGCGGGACCAGTGTCGAGCAGTGGCTCCTGTTTCCTTTCATAGACACTCCGGCCTTCTTGATCACTTCCAAGCTAACAACTGATGCCATAAAACATTGTCCAGGAATTGGTTTACCTTTCACCCTCTGAAACCCACAAACACTTTGCAGCTGAAACAGAAAAGAAAACTAAATTCCAGTTACCCACTGGCAGACTCCAGCTCAAAGCTGACTGCTGAAGCGAGTTCTTGAGGGACAGCTCATTTGAGTTTGCACTTTCAAAATCGCATTTTCTTCTCTTCTGGCAAACTATGATGTTCTCGCTTGGAAAATAAAGCCTTGACTTCTTAACATTCCTCATTAGCATTATTCCTTCCTTTATCTTGGCGCTGTTTACCTATTCTTGAAACTGTGACATATGGGAATTTCACACCTAGTGAATATATTTTCATGCAGTTTGTGGCATGAGACTATAATCATTAAAAGAATATACACAAGTAAGAGTAACTGCAACACCTGGTGACATGTTCCAATTAGAGTTATAGTTCTTTAAAACACTTTATCCTTCATTTGGTGCACGAAAGGGTAATTATCTCCGATAAATTGCTGAAAAAGATGCAATTTTCCTTTTAAGTAGTTTCTGCCTTCAGTACAAATGTGTTTGGATAGAAGACATTATCATTGGCTCGGTGCTCCTTTGTGCCAAGGCTCTTGTTACGTGGGAGTGGAATTTACACCTTTGAAAAGCCACCCCTTCTAGTTGCAACATTAACTGTTACCATACGATGTTAGCTAAGCACGCTGATGTTAGCTTCCCATGTACATTTTTGGAGAGGAGAGGAAACGGATGCTTGTGACTGCACCGTGGAGGTGGAGGTAGTCCCAAACTCTGGTAAAAGCAGCTCTGCCTTCCACTTCCACCAGAAGAACGCCCTATGAAACTTTAATAACGATGGGCCTCCATGTCTTCTCATCAAGAACAGTGTACCCTACAGAGCCATGTTTAGAAATCTTTTCTGTATCGGTAATTAAATTATAGTCTCCTTAATGAATGTGAGAAAATAACAATTAAAAACCACATGGCGAGCACTCTATTAAATGCAATTTAGGAATGTAAAATTATTTTTTTCATATTGTCAATTTAAGCCTCGAAACCTTCAGTTCACTACATAAACTTTTCCAACTATGGAAATGAGGCTAGTTGTCGCCAAACATAAAGAATTCTTAAATTACTTTTAATCTCTAACCAGGAAAGGCAAATTTTGGCCAACAAAACTATAGTAAAGGGACATGAAGATTAAAAAAAAAAAGTTCCCCCAACGAGCATAAAGAAGTCAGTAGCCATGGAAGGAAATGAAGGATTTTCTGGTGGGTTCTTCTGACATTGGTTGTAGAAGTAACTGAATACATCAGGGAATGAAAGAGTAAGAGTGCAGACTCTGGCATAGTTTTTTTTTTTCCTCCCAAGCATTAATTACTAGTTAACCCAGCAAGATGAACATACCACTTAAAAAGAGAGAAAAAAAATTCCTTGCTAATTATATGCTGCAAACGCTCTAACTTCCTGCTGCTCTACCTAATCACACAGGTGTGAGTTTTCGCTTCCCCATTCATGGGTAGGTAGGTATGACACGGCAGTCAGTTTTCACAGTGACAGATTTAGATACAGAAGAAGCTGCTTAACCTTCCACTAGAGGTTAACAATACCCTACACAAACACTGTCATGGAGTCTGTTTAACAAGGAGACACATTTTTAAATATACCATTCCTGTCTCAAAGATTAACTAGAAGCTACAGTGTAATTGACTTAATTTAAAAGTGCACTTCTTAGTTTCTAAAAAAGAAAAAAAAAGAAATAAGAAAAGAAAAGAAAACTTGCGTGGGAGAAACAACTAAGTGTGAAACTGTGCTACCCTCTAGCCTTGTGAGTGATGGCTTGTATGGTTTGTAAATGAAATGCCCACATTTGGTCGTACATCACCACTGACGAAGTGAAAGGCATGAGATAAGAGGTTGGCTTTGGAATCTGAAAGTGTGGCAGGAACCCAGGAACCTTTTGTAGTCTAGCTCTGACATGTAAGGCTCAACAATAACTCAGAAACTGATTATTAGGGAACACATAATTGTCTTGGTGACTGTTAAAAAAAAAGCATGCTTTTTCACTGTCTACTGTATATATTTCATTATTTTGGCATTTACACATTATTTACACATTAGACAATAATGATTAAGTATTCCCATGGTGATATTGTAAAAAAAAGTACACTTGATTTACTTCATTACTTTTTTTAAATGAAGTATCATAACTATATTGCACCTATGTAGAGAGTCAACAGGAAATAGAGTCAAAACTGTCTCACTAGATTGATGCCAACTTAAATATGTTATGTTTAGCTCTCTGTGGAGAGAGGACTAGTTTATGGAAAGGGGCAGAGGAAGAAATTTAAATAACAATTTACAAGGATTTTTTTTAAAGACTTTAAAACAGATTTCTATTTTTTTAAATAGTGAGACAAATGTCACCTATTAATTAACATATACGACGCCCTAAGTTAGGTCTCCAGCACATGCACACACACAGAACACATGAATGGAAAAATCTGAATTAAAGATGGCACAACCTTTAAAAAATATCTTCCAGACTTGAAGCATATAACAAAAATGTTTTAAGTATGTGCATACCAGTCAGTCTTGGACTTTCGAGGTAGAGTGCTCTTTTACTGGAAAGTTTATACTCTGAGTAGGTGCCTTTTGTATGCTTCCCTAGTAGTCAATAAAAGTCAGAGTCCTCCCACAAAGTCCAGGACAGCAGACACTGGAATGTCTAAAGCCTTGCACTCAGATGAAAGCTCTGTAGCATTTCTTCCAAGGAGAGACACAGTTTATATTGCAACATGTCTAGAAATGTGTGTGCGCCAACACTTTTGGTTTATTACTGGAGAAAATCTTTCCAAGAACAAAGTTATTTAAACATTAAAAGGAGTACTGGGGGAGAGGCCCCATGAGTGTTTCCCCTTCAATGTTAGCATGTCTATTGGTATGGTCCTTGTTTGGGTCTTATTTAGGCAGCCATGCTGATGAGTCAAAGAACTACACACAACCAAGGAATGCTGATGGCAGGAGAAACAGTCTTCCTCTGGGAAGAGCCCAGCAATTGACTGTCCAATACTAAGGGGTCAGCCCTGAAATGCCATAAAAGTGACATATTGTCTGAGCAGGTTGTGTTTATATACTTAGTATACACACACACACACATACACACACAGAGAAATATATATGTATGTATATATATAGACACATACATATGTTGATATATATCTACACACACAATTAGCAATATATATGTATATATATCGACACATATATATGTTGATATATACCTACACACACACACACACACACACCCCTAAAAAAAAGAGGCCAAGAGTTTGAGAGAGAGAGAGAGTGGAAGGGGTACATAGGAGGAGTTGGAGGGAGGAAAAGGAAGGAGGAAAATAATATAATTATATTTTAATTTCAAAGAATAACAGTGTATTAAAAGCCAAATAACTGAAAATGAAAAAAATAAAAATGAATAATGAATGACACTCAAGGAAAGGAGGAAGAATAAGGTTTTCCACTGAGATTTTATGGATTGCTATACCTTTTCCACTAAGGTTGAGCAGCTGGAATATCTCCTGCTACTTCTCATCTGTGATAAGCATCATTCCCACTTCCTTTGGAGGACCAGGTGTGGATATAGTAGCCTTTAACCAGGAACGCGCTAATGTGTGTATCAGATGGAAGCTCCACACTGTTACATTCATGCTGACCGCTACTGATACAAAATGACACCTCTCTGTTCATGACCTCTGCTAACTTTCCCCCTTGTATCTGCAAATGTTACAGTATCAATTACTAAAATTACATGAGGATTTGAGGAAGTCAAGCTAAGAATCTGTGTGTACTACTTCATGTTTAGTTTTTAAGGCTTAGAAGGACTGGGATTAATTTAGTTAACTGAAAAAAGGAGGCCTGAAAGTGCTGGAATGCTACTGGCTGGGGACAGGCCACTGACTGGTTGAGCTTATAAAAGAAAGAAGAGCTAAAGGGGGGGGGGGGCAAAACCAAACAAAGCAAAGCAAAAGCAACAGTAAGGTGGTGAGGACGAGGGAAGACAAGCTTTCTGTGAGAGGCACATCACTCCTGCTTCATGTCCTGGTGAGCACACAGATCCTTCCAGGGAGGCATGTTCCCCAAGTCCTGCCTGGCTTTCCCTCTGATGTTAGTCCTGAATGTTAGGGTGACCTTATCTAAATAATAAACAATATCAGAGGCATATATGTTAGAGGAGAAGGAACAAAATGTCAGTGCCACTGAACTGCTGTTATAACTTCAGACCTCATTACTGACTTGTGCAAATTGCTTATTATTCCAAAATAAAAGATAATGAAAATATCCCTTTGTCAAACACATCTGTGTTTTCTTTCCAAAGATGGGATCAGAACCTGCAGGGGAAAACCTGGGGGCTGGCAGCAACATCAGTCCCAGATGTATATTTATGTATGTGTGTGTATGCATATATTTGTGGATACTATATGATAGCCTCTGGTATGTTCCTTCTTAGGAATTATCTGCCTGTCTCTCTTTGAGTCATAGTGAGTCACTGCCACTCTACATGGGTTTTTCATGTGGGCTCTGGGCAAAAAAATTCAGGAATTCATACTTGCATGGCAAGGAGTTTACAAAGTTCTTACACCTGCCTCTGATCTCAGATATTTCAAAGATGCCTTATATCACAAAGCATACTAATAAATACTTTGCTCTTCAGAATAACCCTGCAATGCTAGTATCTTTAATTTGAAGGAAAGAAGATGGAAGCCACAGGTGAGTCAGCTGACAGTGGATTAAGGAGGGACCTGAACCTGGATACTGGACTTGATGTCATGTGTGCAATACAGAGCTAATCTTAAGCCACATTTGGGGAGCTTTAAGGTGAGTATAAGGATAGAGAGTTTAAAAGGATTGCTACTGAAGTAAACACTGATACTGAACTGGCCATCTTGTCTCTTACGTTAGGTTCCTTTCAAGATAAACACCACACTCCTCTCTCTCCCCCACTTTCATCCTCACAAGTTACTATTTCTAAGTTCCTTGGATGCAACCCTTAACTATTCTGGCAGCTTTCTACAGGAGAACTTAAAAGGATGTGTTGTTTTTAAATGTTTTATGTGATTTGTTCACAGCAATACAGACACAATCAATAAGTGCCGATTTTATAGAACGTAGTCATTAGATTTTATTTTATAACCAATGGTCATACATGATAATAACTAACATTTACTGAGTACTAACTGCACTCTAGGAAGCCTGGAAAGTGCTTATTCACAATAAACCTGTAAAAGATATAATTATATTTTCATTTAATAGACAAAGAAATTGGTGCCCAAGGTCACACTGATATTATAAGCAAAGTGATGGAGGGAGAATTCAAGCCCAGGCATCCTGGCCCCCTAAGGAACCATACTACCTGTTTTTTTTTTTTTTTTTTTAAACAAGCCAAAAACCAAATACCCCACATTATTGTCTCAAGTGATACTTTACAAAGGTTTTTGTTCATTTATCTTAACTTTGTGTGTATGATGTGTGTTCCTGAGTATGAGCGGAGCCTGTGTGAGAGAACAGTGGTGGGCCCTGGTTTTCACTTCTGCCGTCTTTGAGGCAGGCTCTCTCTTTTGGTGCTCACTGCTGCGTATGCCAGGCCAGCTGGCCCACATTCTCCTGGGGTTTCTCATCTCCCTGTCTCCCATCTCACTGGAGGAATGCTGAAATTTCAGACACAAGTCATCATGCCAGGCTTTATGTGGGTTCTGGGGATCTGAACTGAACCCAAGTCTCCACACTTGAGAAATAAGTGCTTTTACCTACAGAGCCATCTCCCCAGCATCCCATTCCATTTTATTTTTTATTACATCTTAGTTTTTTTAAATTTTGTGTATGTACATGTGTGGGGTGTGTGCATACAAGTGTAGGGGTCAGAGAACAACTTTGGGGAGTCGGTTCTCTCCTACCATCTGGGTTCTGAGGACTGAACTCAGGTCGTCAGGCTTGGTATCAGCTGCTGTTAGTCACCAAGTCACCTTGTTGCCCTCCCTCCTTTTCAGAACATACAGTGCTTTTAGCTACATCTTACCTGTGTCACGGATTGGTATACTTTTTATTTTTAAATATTCTATTTTTATCGTGTGTATGTGTGTGTGTGTGTGTGTGTGTGTGTGTGTGTGTGTGTGTGTGCAGAAGCCATTGGAGGACAGAGGTGTTAGATTCCCTGGAGCTGGGGTTATAGGCAGTTAAGAGTCATCTGACAAGTATGCTGGGAAGTGATCCTGGATCCTCTACAGAAGTAATACATGCTCTCAATTGCTGCAGCATCCCTCCTACCCCAGACGGGCAATTTTCAAAACTTGCTAATTTTAGAACATATATTAGTTCACTCAGTGTTACCAAGCTTTTGGTTTGGGCCTAGTACTCCTGTTTATAAAGCCAATGTGAACTGTCTCCTCTTGGTCCTGCACTTAACGTGCTGGCTGTCACTCTCACATCTGTAGTCCTTTCTTCTAGGTGTTGTTGTGACAGAGCCACCATACCTAGGTCTTGTTTTTTGTTTGTTTGTTTGTTTGTTTATTTTGGGTTTTTTGTTTGTTTTATTAAGCCAATTGGGTGTGGTGCTACATGCCTGTAATCCTAGAACTTGGAAGGTAGAGGTATGAAGATCAAGATTTTAAACTCATCTTCAAATACAATGACTTCCAGACCAGCCTGGTCTACGTGAGACCCAGTCTAACAAACCCTCCAAATTTCAAATCATCTGAAATCTTCACCAACATGAATACTGTAAAGCTCTCTGATAGGATGGTGAGCTGCATCTACTAAAACTGTGCTCATAAATGCTATACTTAAGTTGCTTGATTTGAACAATCTCTCTTTCTCCTCCTCTTCACCCACTTCTCTTGTCCAGGGTTTCACTCTGTAGCCTTGGCTGGCCTGGAACTTGCCTAGACCAGACTTGCTTTGAGTTCACAGAGATCTGATCCACTCGTCTCTACCTGAGTGCTGAGATTAAAGGCATGCACTGCCGTGTCTGGCCAAGCAATTTCTTACTAGCTTTTACTCATCCTCAATTGTGGGGTAATTTCAAGTGAGCAGCTCTTGGGAACATGAATATCCCTACCCCTTTTAGAATATAAATATTTAATTTCATAGGTAATTTTTAATTTTATACTGGATCAGTGGTTTTATTGATTTGTTTTCAAAACAATTTCCAACAAGTGATAGTATTGTGAGAAGATATTATTCCTTTCAAAGACAGTTCTTTCCTAGCACCTGTCTCAGCATCCCATGGGGGACATGTTGGGATCTGCTTTCTCTTGGAAGGACTTAAACTGATATTCAGAATTCAAAGAGTAGAAGCTTGTCATAGGACTAATGCAAGTCACATAACTCCTTTGCCCATTTTATAGAAGACTAAACTGAGGTCACCGAAGTAAAAGCCCCAGGCCATACAGTTAATCCAATTGTCTAAGGCCACATAAAATGAATGAAAACTCAGCCATTACTAAATCCTAGGCCAGTGAACCTCTGTGTGAAAAGAATTAATTAATATTAATTAATAGTGTGTGTGCCATTAGGGGTGTGTGTGTGTGTGTGTGTGTGTGT
>CABHPH010127978.1:0-18260 GCA_902168325.1 Peromyscus nudipes | reverse complement strand
AAGAAGAATTTGTATCACTCTCACACACACTCACTCACCAGGGTTTCACTATGTAGTTCAAGCCTCAAACTTGCTTTGTGACATTAAATGGTCTCTAACTTACACTCCCCTGCCCTAACCTGAGTGCTAGAATACAGACGTGCACCACCATACTCTGTTCTTTTTACTTCAGGGGACTGGTAGATGAATTTAAGTTACACGTACAGCCCAGGTTGTATTCGAATTGTATTTCTATTAGGCAGCTCAGCTCTGAAGATGAAGCTTGTTTTCATAGAGTAAAGATTTTACTTCACTTGTTATTGCATATGATTCCTTAAAAATCATTTTACACTTATTTTATGTGTCAGAGCACACTTGCGAAGGATTCGTTTCTCTCCTTACAACGTGGCCCCAGGAACAAACTCAGGTTGTCAGACTTGGTGGCGGGCACCTGTCCCCACTGGGCCATCTGGCCAGCCCTAACGTAAACTGCGTTGCTAGCATGTGACTAAAACTTAGATGCATGTGCGTTTGAAATGGGCTGGAAGTGTCCGGAAGTATCTGATTCTTTTCTTCTGTTTTGTTTCCTCCATGCCTCCTGTCTGGACCTTGGTGCCTCCACAAACAGTACGGTAAGGAACTGTGTCCGTTCGGGGCACTTGCGGATTCTGTGCTGTAGGAGTTACAGACAGCAGGCCTGCTGGGGTGGCCAGTTGACTGCCTTGCTTGATGGTGAACTGTAAGTGAAGCACACTGGGGTGGCCGGTTGACTGCCATGCTCGATGGGGAGCCATAAGTGAAGCAGACTGGCACCCCACTTCTGGAGACCACAGCTCCCCTGCGCTTAGACAGGAGCCTGCACTCCTTTGTTAACTGGAGTCACTTCAGAGCTGGCAGCTGATGAAGAGAAGGGAGAGAAGGGGAAGCAGACGGAGGTGGTTTCCATGGCCTGCTTCCCATGTGACAGATCCCACACCATGCTGCTCGTTTCTGTTGGGACTTTTTATAGCCACAATAAAAATAGCACAGTAACATTTTTGCATATAACTGATAAATATTAATCACAAAATTCCTTATTTTTCTATAAATTGACTACAATTTCTGGCAACCAAGACCAGACACATATTTCAGAACAGAGAAGAGAGAATTACAATTTTATACCAGATAGAAAATGTGCATTAAAAGCTTTCTTTGCCAAGGCTGCTTCACAGAGAAACTGTCTCGAAAAACAAAACACAACAAACAACAACAACAAAAAGCTTTCTTTGTTGAAATGATTTTTGCCTTATGTGTGTTTGTCTGTTTGTTGGTAATAGAGACCCATGTAGACCAGGCTGATTTACTATTAATTAATTATTTCCTTTGTTAGCGAGACAGGGCCTCACTAAGCAAGCAGCCTTGGCTGGACTGGAGCTTGATGTGTTAAACCAGGCTAGCCTCAAACTGACAGAGATCCCCGTCTCTATGAATGTGTGTACTGCCACACCCGGCTAGGTTGACTTGAACTCACCATCTTCCTGCCATAGATGCCAGAGCGCTGGGATTTAGAGGCATGTACCACACACCCAGCACCCTTGTGTTTGTAAGGAATATATTTAATATATAGCTCAATGCTATACTCCTGTGTGTGTTTCTTAGCTTTTAGAATTCCGTGTCATATAATCAAAAATTTATTCTTCTTAAAGTTGCCATCATTTAACTAGAAATTCTTTAGGCGTTAACTAGGAATCTTTCAGGCATCTAGAGAGCTTCGGATCTATTCCATTGTCTGTTCCTCCTTGGGCAGAAGGCAGGTTACACCTGATGGTAGACAGGGCTGTAAGCCCCTCTTAGAGTAACTCTTGAGGCTTTGTTAGAGACGTCACAATCTGAGTCATAAAGTAAATATCAAATCAAGTCAACCATACAGTGCAGAGCACTGGAAAGAGATTAACAGGAAAGAGATGGAACTAGACCAAGTGGAGAAAGAAAAGAGGAAAAGCAACATTGTTATGGAGCAAGCAGTACAGTTGAGGATGAAGCAACATCTAATAAAGAGATGGGTAGGAGAAGAAGTCAGTAGAGTAATCAAGGAGGAAGTATTCACCTTACAAAGGTCTGGGCGTACGGGAGAAATGGAAAAATGAGGACATAAGCAGCGAACAGCTTACTTAGATAATAGCGGTTTGATTGCGTGAAGACCAGCTGCTCCACACAGAAGCCCGGAGATTCCGTAAACCAACAAGCCGTGGTCTATAGAACTGGGTAGTCCTTATCATGCTGGGCAAATAGAAATTGTAACATAACTATTCAAAGCATGAGCCTCAGAACTAACATTTAAGCATGTTGGGTTAGCATTTCAATGTATTCTCCCAGCATGCCAAATGTGGTCCTAAATTATTTTTCTTGTATTGCCCTTGTTTTCCCACTTCCTGGAGGGTTTTTAAGATTGTAACAACCTCTACTCAAAGCAAAGTCTAGAAATATATTTCAGTCTTTATTCATCACAATCCCCCCTGAACTGGAAGTCCAGCGAAGGCTGTTTTTACCATTTAGTGTTTTCAAACTCTATGCAATTTTAATTCAGTTGACAAAAATCATTGACTTAGTACATTTTTGCCTCAGAAATTAGAATAAATTAGACATAGCTGCTATTAGACAGCTTAATTGTAGTTACTTTAGATGAGGATAGTTTTAGAATGATCTGCTTTTTTTTTTTTTTTTTTTTACTTCAAAAAGTATTTTCAAACAATCTTAATTTCCTAATGTGGGAGACCCTGGCCATAGATTTTCAGGTTCTTTGATCTTACTATATTTCATGTACAGGCTGAAAAACATTTCTTTACTTGAGCTGAGGAGATGATGGCTCAGCAGTTAAAAGCAGGTATTGTTCTTGCAGAGAACCTGAGTTCTGTTCCCAACACCTAGGTTGGGTGGCCCACAACTACTTGTAACTAGTTCCCAGGGTACCTGATGCCCTCTTCTCAACTCCAAGGGCACCAACACTTAGACCTATAGATACCCCTCCAAACACAAACACATAGACACAGAATTCAAGAAAATCTTTTAAGCCAAGCATAGTGTGCCTGCCTTTAATCCAAGCAGAAGTAGGCAGATCTCTGTGAATTTGGTGACAGCCTGGTCTACATAGTGAGTTTCAGGGTGGCCAGCACTACTTAGTGAGACTGTATCTCAAAAAAACAAAATCAAGCCAGACAGTGTTGGCACACACCTTTAATCCAGCACTCAGGAGGCAGAGGCAGGTGGATCTTTTTGAGTTCGAGGCCAGCCTGGTCTATGGAGTAAGTTCCAGGACAGCCAAGGCTACACAGAAAAACCCTGTCTCGGAAAAAAAAAAAAAATCAATCTTTGAAAAGTATTCTTTCCTTCCTACTGTGAACTTTTCTTCAGAAAAAGTGTCCAATTTATGCTCTGCATTTTACTAACAGGTAACTTAATGAAAATTAGAGGGCAAGCATTTTGATAGATTTAAACATACTATAGACAGTAGTTATAACAAGGCTTAAACTGTGTAAGGATGGACTGTCAGAAGTTGTAACATTTCCCTTCTCTGGCTGCATAGTCAGGGGTCACTGACTTGTAGTGTGGAAGCCAGGGAGGAGCTGGAATAAACAGCCGGGCCCTTCGTAGTTCTGGGCTCACCTTGGAAGAACCGACTCAGGGACACAGTGAGCAATCAGACTTGTTGTCATGGACTGTGAATGTTAGAGGGGCGGAAATGCAGGTGTTTGTGGCTTCACTCTAACTCCCTCCTCTCTCCCGTCTTATTTATTGCAGCACTTCTGGGGCCCAGTTGCCAACTGGGGTCTCCCCATTGCTGCTATCAATGACATGAAGAAGTCTCCAGAGATTATCAGTGGGCGGATGACATTTGGTAAGAACACACTGAGGTCAAGGAGGGGGTGACACATGATGTAGCTTCTGCATGCATCTCACCACACGTTATGGTTGCTATTAAGAAGTCACATGAAGAATATAAGGGCATCAAAGAGTGCTGCTCTCTCTGAGATAGAGTAATTTGAAGTATTTGGGAAATGTGAAAATTATTTGCTTCAGATGTAGTTTGCTTAGTTCCAATATGTGTCGTTCTAATCATCCTCGTAGCCAACAGATTTTATTATAAACTTGATCTGGCAGGGTTTACTTGACTCCAGTATTTGAACATACAAATGAAGGGGAAGTATAAGTAGCAATTCTTTCAAAGGATTGATATAAAAAAACTCTAGCACACAGTAAAAGTGGCAAGAACTGAATTCCACTTGTTCCTGCTGATACATGTTCCTAAACTTTCAGGTAATAAACAACAGACGTGCCTATGACACAGTGGAGTATTCGATAGCTTCCCAGCCTTCTATAGAGGCTCAGAAGCTCTTTGCTTCACGATTGCATTGGACATATTGACTTGTTTCCTTCAGCCTGGTACCCTAGATGCTCATGTTCTTTTGTTTTGATGTTTCTACAGCCCTCTGTTGCTATTCTTTGACATTCATGAGATTTGCCTACAAGGTACAACCTCGAAACTGGCTTCTGTTTGCCTGCCATGTAACAAACGAAGTAGCTCAGCTCATTCAGGGAGGACGGCTTATCAACTATGAGTAAGCAAATTTTAATATATTGTTTTGAGGAATTAGTGAGAAACTCTATTAAAAACACAAAGATGAGTGTGAAATAGGATGTACCATTGTTACAAAACCACGTTACAGAAATGTGTCTTCTAAAACCATGCAGAGCCTCTGAGGCTGGCAGAATTTGTTTCTCACTGAGACTGTCTGTTTCCAGGATGAGTAAGAAGGCATCTGCATAGCGGTGCAAAGACCAGCTCTTAAAGGGACAGTGCCCAGCCACTGCTGCCAAGCCACAGATCGCATCGGCACACGTGGTCCTGCTGAGGGGAAACACGAATGCTATCTTTAATTACCATGCCAACATTATAGACTAGCCGGGAGTTCCTAAGCCAACTCTTTGCTGCCTTATCACTGCTACAATTTATTTGTCTTCATCAGGAGTAGTTCAAAATATGCAACTAATTTAATAATTTTGAATGATGGTTTTATCTGTAGTACTCTGTAGTAATGTGTATATTATCTATTGGGATTTGTGTAATAAAAATCTAAGGAACAAAATTTTATAATTATAAGCACTTATTCAAATTCTCGACTCTTTCTTTAATGACTATAGTACATCCCTCAGTTGGCCACATGTCTACACATACTTTCCAGTGTTTTCCATAGTGTGTAGATTGAGATCTGTAACTTAATGGCAATAAAGGATTTAAATATTTGCTATTTGAGTGTGACTGTATATCTTGCTGTGTTGGTTAGGAAACTGCAGAACTAAACACCTGAAAGGGTAGTTTCAGAAGAAAAATGGGACTCCCTCAGAACTGTTGATGTGACCTGAGGGAATGAAGAGCTGGAGGGGGTGTCCTTTGGAGAGTCCTCCAGCCCCAGCTGTTCACAATGCACACGCCTGAGTCACTGTTCTCACTCTTAGGCCTCACAGTCTTCTGAAAAAGTAGACTGTTCTTTGGTGAGGGTGGGGTGGGGTGGGATGATGGTGGCTTAGAAGTTGCAAAATACTTGATAACCTGGCAGAGCCAGAGGCCCCACTCTAGGCTCCCCCCCACCCCCACACCGCCAAGCTGCATCTGCAGCCACAGCCTGGGGGCCCCCTGGGAATGGTCCAGTGCACGCCTGTCACAGACCCTTTCTAACAGACACCAGAGAGCCAGCACTGGGAGCCATGGATTGTTTCTCTGCTTTATTATGTAAAGTGCAGTTATAGAACAACAGCCATGGCCTTCCTGGGCCTCTGATCCCCAGGAGTTAGCTACCCAGTTTCTGTGGATTTGAATCTTGTTCTTTCAACATTTGGGGAAAGTTCTGACTGAATAGTCTTGAACATTGAGGAGAGAGCCCAAGATTTTTCATATTTCCATCAGGAAGACTGACCAGCTCCTCCCCAGGGTAACCATGAAGAAGAGTCCAGCTGAAAGAGCTGCAGAGACCCAGCAGCAGAGCAGCAGATAAGACCCAGATGGGTCCCTAAAGCAAGCCAATAGTTCTGCGAAGGTTTCTCACGAAAAAGTTCTTTGTGAAACCCAGATGAGGAAATAAAGATTTCTTTGCTGTCAAGCCAGGAGACCTGAGTTTGATTGCTGGCACCCACACACGGTAGCAAGAACTGATTCCTGCAAATTGTTTTCTACTTCCACACTCGAGCTATAGTGTGTGTATGTGTGTGAGTGCACATCCACAAATAATAAATATATAGGATGTAACTTAAGAAAAAAAAGATTTAGACCAGGCTGTGTTGGCACACACCTTTAATCCCAGCACTAAGGGTTAGGCAGAGGCAGGTGGATCTGAGTTGAGGCCAGCGTGGTTCTCAGAGTGCATTCCAGAACAGCCAGAGCTACACACGGAATCCTGTCTCTTAAAAAACCAAACCGAACCAACAAAAAAGATTTGGAAATGGTGACTGCCAGCCCTGGGGGCTCCTATTTTTATATCTATATTTGGTGGAGCCCATTATCACTGCGTTTGATTGATTTCTGGTCAGTTGATCGGTGAGTATGTGATTTCCGACCTTTCCAGTACAGCTTGTGGCCTCAGAACTGCGGTGTGTGTCAGCGAACAGGCAGATAAAACACTGTTGTGAGAGGCTGGCATCACGGGAGGCTGCAGGACAGACAAAACTGCAGACAGCTGGGCTGCCTTAAAACTGATCAAAAGTCTAACTAAACAACTTCTCTTTTTTTGGTTTTTCGAGACAGGGTTTCTCCGTGTAGCCCTGGCTGTTCTGGAACTCACTCTAGACCAGGCTGGCCTTGAACTCAGATCTGCCTGCCTTTGCCTTATAAACAAACTTTTTAAATCATAAATTACATTATCCCATGACTCTTAAAAATAAGGGCTACAAGTATTTTTCATTTCCAATAGCAAAATAGACTCAGTTGTGACTAACATCTAAGAGGACATTAATTCAGTTGTCAAAACTCTTGTGCCACGTCGGTCTCACCTCCAGTAGCAATTTTCTTGTTGTGAGTTCTGGGGCAGAGGTGACAATTGTGAAATCTTCCTCTATAACCAAGAATCTCCAGCCCACACAGTGGGAGTCCGCCCCAGGGGCTAACCGCATGGGCTGCCTGTTCTGGAGAAATCAATGGCCTTTTGTTTCATAATTCTCTGACCTCAGCTGGTTTTAGGTCACACCACTCAGTTTCTTCTGCCCCTTCCACACCTTACTCAGGAAGCAGCTGTCATTCAGAAGCTTAAGCTGAGGGCAGACTTTTTGACTTCCCGTTGTACCTGAGATTTCTTAGGCGTTGTCTAGATCAGTGTGAAGCGTTTACAGACAGTAATGAGGGCGTGAACACAATGACATGATGCCTGGGGACAGTGACAGTGCATCGGATTGCTAAGAAGACCATTTGGTAGACACCTAGACTGCAGCGTCACAAGTGAAGGTGAGTAGGTGTGACCAGCCTGGGCAGGTTAGTGTCTTGGGGACAGCGCATCACAGACTAGAGGTCTATGGAGAGGAGCCATCAAGGTTAAAAAATCACAGAGCTGGTTTTACCCTAAGGGCTTTTGGAAGAGGGGACTCACTGAATGTTGCCTTGGTTTGGGTGGCTGTAACAATACTGGATTGGTTCTTTTGACCCTTTCGTTATGAAACCTAGGCAGCTCACAATCACCTTACCTCAGTTTACCCACCTATTCCATGGCCTACAGGCACCAAACTTCACTGTTCTTCAGTCCCCTGGCAGAGCTGCTCATTCTCTGGTGCTCTGAGAGGACCATCCATCTGAGACAAGACAGCTTTCAGCCACCACTGAAAAGGGAGTGGCTTTGTGGTGGGTTTCTAATACAGGCCGGCTTCAAACTCCCAAAGATCTGCCAGCCTCTGCCTCCCCAGTGCTGAGATTAAAGATTAAACATATCTTTATGTTTTAATCATGGCACAGACTCACAAACGTTTGTAGATTTAATATGTTTCCATTAACTATTGTGGGAGACTGTGGGAGTCCAGCTCCTCCAACCTTTCCCACCTTTTCTAGGATTCTTAGGAGGAGGAGAGAGGGATAAGAAAATATCAGAAAGAAAGAGAGACCTAGCTGACAAGAAGAAAGACAGAAACAGGATAGCTTCAGGAGGGCCTGGGTCAATACCAACAGCCTCGTCCTTTATTGAAAAGGGCTTTTTATAACATGCCAAGGGGAGAGACAAAAGACCTCCCCCTTGCAAGATCAAAGCACACCGCACAGCCAAGTGCAGACCCTTCAAAACACCTGGTAACCACGCCTGTGGCCAAATCATCTCCTTATGCAGCCCTGCTGGGTAAAGCAAGCTCAGATTCTCTGACCCTGAGTAAGTTCTCACTAGGAAACCTCTGTGGGCTCCCACAAACTATACTATTAGCATTATTTTGTGAAGGGGTGCGGCGAGGGTGGGGGAGCACTCTAGTGCCATGCCTTTAGCCTCTGGGAATACCTTAAAAGATAACCTTTCGACATAAACTCATTGATTTCTGAAAGCTTCCATGCTTTCTGGGACAAGATTCCTCCTGACTCCTATTCTTCCCCCATTTCTGACATAGATACTGCCAGGGAACTCTGGTTATGAGGGATGGTGTTAGAAACCAGAAGACACACTCATGCAGCAGAGGTGCTCTGCTTCTTATGTACCAGTAGATAGCGCCAAAAAGGACTTCTGTGGGGACGTACACATGTGGAGGTTAGGGGACAATAGCCAATGTTGTTCCTCAGAAGGCTAGGCTCACTGACTAGCAAGCTCTCTATCTCTGTGTGTCTGTCTCTGTCTCTCTCTCTAGCACAGGAAGTATAAGTATATGGCACCATAGGCTTTCTTACATGGGTTCTGAGGATCTGACTTGGGTCCTCGTACTTGCAAGATAAGCACTAACCACTGAGCTATTCCCCGTCCCCAAAAGGACCTTCTAATAGTCACAGGTTCATACTGATTTCATCCCATTCTGGTATGAACTTTTGTTTACTCTGTTTCACAATTGGTGCTAAACCCTCAGATCTATAGTGGCTCTCAGGGTGCTGGGGTCCTAACCCCTTGGTGGCAGCTAATGGCACAGCTCTATGATCTAGGACGTCTGAGACCTTTGCCCCCTTGAAAGCTCCTTGGAACGAACTCTTCTAGCAGCCACGGCTGCAGTGTCTTGTCTTCAGCTCTTCACAGCCTTCTGCTGCCATTGTGGATGCATGGGCCACTCTGTAACTTAGCTGCCCTGTTGACATCGCTGTTCGCTGTCTCTGCTGGCGTTTCGCTCTGCTGCACTGTGTGATATCCTCTCCCTCTTTTCATCAGATCAGCCTACTCTACCAATGGGAAAGGTCGGAAGTAGGCAAGAAAACATGCTCATGAGGAACTTCTCATGGGGCCAGTTTTGCAACCTCAGGGGCACGGCTGGCTCACAAAACAAGCTGAACAACTTGCCTTTGTAGTCGGAAAGGGGATGTGACAAGCGTGTGTGTGCCAGTCACAACAGTCTTCCTGTTGAAAGACTGCACAGTAGGCCTGCGAGCATCAGGGACCTGGGTAGGAATAGCTACAGGATCATCTAGAGTTTACTGGGGCTTGTGAGTTTACAAGGTCTAGTGCCGGGGACTGGAGAGATGACGGCTCAGTAGCTAAGAGCACCTGCTGCTCTTGCAGAGAACCCAGTTCAGCTCCCTGGACCCATGGAGGGGAGGGGAAGGTGCTGGCTCATAACCATCTGTAACTCTAGTTCCAGGAAATCCAGAATCTTCTCTTCTGGCCTCCATGAGCATGTGGAGGATCTTCAAAGTCAGTCAATAAACTCTTGAAGAACAATGATATCGTTTTCTTTTCTGAATCCAGTGCTGCATACACAAGAACATATTAACCAATTGATCTCTGAAAGACAAGACCCTGTTATTCTTTTACACACACACACACACACACACACACACACACACACTTCCTCTTCCCCTCCCACACAATTTCATCAGCTCAAGTGACCTAATAATATCCCAAAAGTAATGAGCATACCCAAGTCAGATATCTCTAAACATGAATTTCCATAGGGTTTGTCAGAAAAGAACTGAACTCAGGGCAGGGAGGGATGCAGAATGAACTTAGCATTTGGTAACAGAGATTCATAAAGCACTCAGATGATGAGGAGGCCAGTGGGAAGAGAACACTACAGTGAGCCTGAAGAGGCCCCACTATGGTTTGAATTTGCAATGTTCTCCAAAGACCATGTCTAATGTGGGGAATTTACAAGGCAACTCCACATAGTTAAAAAGGAGGTTTATTTTTGGGGTAACTTACAGCCAGTAAAGGGATTGGTTACAGGATCCGGGAGAGGTGAGGTGCAGTCCAGCGGTGTTCTCTGGAAGACTCTGCTTGGTCTACTATTCCAGCATCCAGGATCACAAGGAACCAAGAGAGCTGGCAAGTCCGGATCTTGGGTCTGAAGGGCTCCTGTCTTGGCCCCGCCCCAGGGGCAGGTCATAGGTGTGGCAGTTACCAGAAGCCTCACTAGGGGTAGTATTTCCAGATCAAATGTCCCACTACATGTCCCAAAGGCTTGGCCACCAGCTGGTGGCACTGCTAGGAGATGGTACAACCATTAATGGGTAGTGCTTAGTGGAAGGAAGTAAAGCCATTGGCAGCATACCCTTGAAAGTGCTGGGATCTTGACGTTTTCTTCTCCCAAACTCCTCATCAGCTGCCAGGAAGTGAGCAGCTTTTGCTCCATCATGTACTTCCCACCTTATGTTCTCTTGCCGCCGCAAGCCCAAAAAAGCAAGACCACCCAATCAGACTAGACCTAAAATCATGAGCCAACAAACATCTTCCTTTTAAGTTTTTACCTTGAGTGTTTTGTCATGGTGAGCAAAAACTAACACAGAACCCAAGGAACCTGTGAAGACATTCTGAGCAAAAATAAAATAGTATTGGGATAGCAAGTACTACTCACCCGTTGGATAAAATAAATGCCCATGAGTTAATAGTCATACAAATGAATAAGTGAATAGTTGAGTTAATACAAGGAGTAGAGGGAACAGTTCTTAATTACAGAATCCCAAAGAATAAATGCATAATAAATAATATAAATAAAACTACCACTAGGCAAACACTACAGAAACAG
The DNA here is from genome assembly GCA_902168325.1 of Peromyscus nudipes. NCBI lineage: Eukaryota > Metazoa > Chordata > Mammalia > Rodentia > Cricetidae > Peromyscus > Peromyscus nudipes. The sequence continues at coordinate 7,130 of CABHPH010127978.1, read as the reverse complement.
GACGACCAAGAATCCTCTATTGATGGTAGAAGTGTGAGGAACAACATTTGCCCAGCACCCCAGGAGGCATGGGGAGAATCTGTGGAAGAACTGGCCATGGCTCTACCACAGACTGGAGGGCACCAAGGCGACATGACAACTGAGGATGCTGTGGGGGTGGGTCTCAGTGGGATCTGGGAGATATGAGGTCTGTGGATTACCCAATACTTGTGTTTCTGTTACCTTCCTGGTGTTTACCATTTTACCATTGTTATTTGCTAAGGCAAGCTACCACTACCAGTTCAGGAAGTTAAGGCAGGCTATAAGCAAACACCACTGGTTCTGCAATTCTAAAATGATTTTGAAGGGATACCCCATAAGGGACAAAGACAAATAATCAAAAAATCACGACATCGCTGGGCAGTGGTGTTGCACGCCTTTAATCCCAGCATTTGGGAAGCAGAGGCAGGTGGATCTCTGTGAGTTTGGGACCAGCCTGGTCCACAGAGCGAGATCCAGGACAGGCACCAAAACTACACGGAAAAACCCTGTCTCGGAAAAACAAACAAACAAACAAACAAACAAACAAACAAACAAATCATGACATCAAATATTCTGGGAACTGACATGCCCCTAATGTTTCCCCTTTGCAGATAAAGAGCTCAAGGTGCAGGGAGGTAGAATTCCGTGTCTGAGGTCCACTATATGGTCACAAAGTGTAGTCTGCTCAAAGTTGAACCCAGCTCTTTATGACCAGAATCTACTTTCCTTGCCCCTAAGGAATGTTATAAATTAGTTTCCAGTTTTATTTTCATTTAGTTTTTGAGGCAGCCTCTTTACATGTCCCTGGATGTTCTGGAACTCACTAAGTAGACCAGGCTGGCCTCGAATTCACAGAGATCTACCTGCCTCAGCTTCGGGAGTGCTGGGATTAAAGGCCTGTGCCACCACATCCAGCTAGTTTCCAGTTTTATTTCATTAAGTTTCAGGGGCAGAGCACTCATCTAAGGTAAAAAGTTCTGCCTATTTGTCAAAGTTACATTAGCTAAAATGTTTGTCTCTTTTCACTTGGTTCTTAGCTCAAGTTGCTTAGCATCAGCAGAACCTGCATTTCCTGCCTGGCTGGAGTTAACAAGAATCCATTCTTCCAGGCAATCCCGGGGCACAGGACATCTCTCCAGGCTAGGCATTGTACCTGGGACACTCTGTTCCCTCTGTTTACATGGACACCTGTACATCAGGCCATGAGCAGACCTACAAGGCTGTGGACAAAAATAGCAATGGAGATGGAGAAAGAGGAGGGAGAGAAAAGAGGGATGGAGGAAAGGAGGCAGAAATAGATTAGTTGACTTCTCTGGCTTAGTAATCATGTGAGTGCGTGCATGTGTGTGTGTGTGTGTGTGTGTGTGTGTGTGTGTGTATCTATATCCTCATATGTATGTGTATGTGAGGCTTTTCTTTTTGTAGTACTTGGACTGGAGCATACAGCTTCCGCATGTTAGGCAAATACTCTTCCAGCATCTTCAGCCCTAAATTTTTTCAAGACGTTTTAGAGTTCTCAGGATTGAACCCAGGGCTTTGCTCACGCTAGATGGAGGTCTACCCTTGAGCCCCACGATCAACTAAATGTTTTAAGTTTGCTGTAACACACACGTGTCAATAAAGCCTGCAGCTGTTGCAGCAATTGTGCCGCCTTGTGGCATCACAAAATTTGAACTCTGAGGTGGTGGCCAACAGAACATTGTTTCCTGGGACAGCTGTGGTAAAGAACATAAAATCTTCAAAAACAGTTTCCTTCTACAATGTCCTCCCTGTGAACATGACAGCCTGGGACACAAGCCTCACCCCTGTCAGTCTCAACTCTTAGGTTTAAGTCAGTTCAAGACACTAAGACAAGAGCAAAGATGGACTAGCAGGGGACCTTGATTTTTGCTTTTAGTCAATTCCTCAGCAGGTGAGTAACAAGTGGCCTCAAACGTTCTTAATGGTAGGGAGGGCTGCCCCGTGCCCTTCGTCCCCATTAGCATTTGTGGTGAGACCTGTGGGTGGTGGGAGGAGGCTCTGGGTCTTGTCCTCAGCCACCTCCCACCCAAGTCCATGAAGAAAAGGCTTTGGTTACAAAGGGCTGGTTAATCTCAGGGTCTTGTGCTAAGCTCCTAGCCAGCTATAGGATTTGGAGAATGTCCCTGGGCCTTTAGCTTGTTCAAAAGAATGAGAGTGGGGTGGGAGGAGGGGGGACAGGGGAATCCGTGGCTGACATGTAAAATTAAATTAATTATAAAATAAAAATATTTTAAAAAGAATGAGGGAGACAAGATAATTTCAGTGAACTTTTGGGGTTATAATTTTTTGCTTGTTCATTCACATAAAAATATTTGTGGAACAGCTACATCACAGGACTGCTGGAGTGTAGGAAGATAGTAAGAGAAAAACACAGTGAGAAAGATGTCACCTGAAATGGAGGGCTTGTCCTCAAGAGTACATTCCCTCTCTAGGGAAAAGTGCCAGGCAAGGGTTCACAGCTTTAGCTCGCTGCAAAAATTATATCCAAACTTACATCTAGGAAATAATACAAAAAGGGTGACTTATGACATGGTATACAGTGGAAATACCAATCAGGCCGCAGGAAGATGACTTCCGTGCCCACACTGTGCTGTCCTGGGGAGAGCTTAGGAAACAGACCAGTTGTGTACAGAAGCTGTAGGGGATCACTGGGCAGGCAGTCTGGGAAACTGTGCACAGCCCTCACTCAGTTCATCCTGGCTTTCAGTTACCACAAACCACCTCACATTAAGAGAAACGTGAGCCGGGCGTTGGTGGTGCACGCCTTTAATCCCAGCACTCTGGAGGCAGAGCCAGGCGGATTTCTGTGAGTTCGAGGCCAGCCTGGGCTACCAAGTGAGCTCCAGGAAAGGTGCAAAGCTACACAGAGAAACCCTGTCTCGAAAAACCAAAAAAAAAAAAGAGAGAAACGTGACATTCACCTGCTGCTAGTTCAGATGATTTCCTTTACACACGTGCGCACATACATGTCACTGTGTGTATGTGGGTGTTAGATCTCACCTTCCACCTTACGTGAGAAGTGGAGTTAGATCTCACCACTGCCTATCTCATGCTGGTTAGCCTGTGAGCTTCCAAGGGCTCCCCTGTCCCCACCTCCCATTCTGCTGTAGGAGGGATGCTACCGTGCCTTGGCTGTAAGTAGGGTCTGTCATAGCTTCTTCCACCTGGGTAGTAAAGGAGAGGTCAGCAAGAGCCCCGAAGGTTAAGGGTTTTCTCAGCGGAAGAGGCGTGGGGAGAGGAAGGAAGATCAGAAGGGGCAGGCGAGTCTCTGAAACTTGGCAGTCATGTGCTTGTTCGAGTATCTTCTGAGACTACCCGGAATAAAAAGAGGCTCTAGTCCCCCTCCTTCTGTCTCTCTGTGAACACCTGGAACTTCAGCTGGAGTCCTGGGTCCTTTGCTGAAATTAGGACCCAGTGGGTTGGCAGGACCTGTGGCTGCATTTCCAGCCAGGCTTGTGGGTAGTTGGTGGTCCGCAGGCCGCTGTCAAGGGTGGGGTGTTGTATGCAGAGGCAGGCTTGCTTTTGTTCATCTTTCATCGAATCTTCAAAGTCAATTAATAAACTCTTGAAGAGCAATGACATCGTTTTCTTTTCTGAATCCAGTGCTGCATACACAAGTACATATTAACCAATTGATCTCTGAAAGACAAGACCCTGTTATTTTACACACACACACACATACACACACACACACACAATTGGGGGTTTGCCTGCCTGTATGTCTGTGTGAGGATACCAGATACCCTGGAACTGGAGTTACAGACAGTTGTGAATTACCATGTGGGTGCTGTGAATTGAACCCAGGTCTTTCGGAAGAGCAGCCAGTGCTCTTAACCCCGAGCCACCTCTCCATCCCCACTGTTATTCTTTTTATTGTTATTTGTGTATGTGTGATCCTGGATCTCAGGCTGGCCTTGAACTCACTACATTTAAGGCCAGGGGATGACCTCGAACTTCTAATCCTCCTGTCTGCGTGTGCTGAGTGCTGGGATCATAGGCATGCACCACTGTGCTTGGGTTTATGCAGCGCTAGAGATTGAACCCAGGGCCTAGTGCACACTAGGGAAGCGATCTGTCAGCTGAGACACACCCAGCCTATGATTCTCTTACTTCTAATGAGGTCAAAGTACACACTGGCTGGCACACTGGCTGTTGCCATTTCCCTGGGGCATTTTAATTCATCCATGTAATGCTGATCACACTTCCATGAACTGATTACAATGTGAATATAACCACAGAATCCAGGAAATGACAGGAATAAACTTACTTTTGCTCTTAAGCAAGCCACACCCAAAACTTGGTAGTTGGCTTAATAGTTTAAGGAATCAACTAATGAAGATGAATTTGTTTTCAAGGACTAGAAAAAGAGTTTCCTGCAGGCCTCAACTGGGCATTCATAGAAGGGCATCGGCCACAAGGCACAGCGTGGCTGTGATTGCCACAGCTGCCACCACTAGCTGCCTTCAGAACGGAAAAGGAAGAAGTAGTTTGTCATGAAGGTACTGGGTGCTTCCTGCTGGCTGTCTGGAGACAGGGTTTGGGGAAGGCATTTTCTCTTGTGGTGGTTTTTGAGGTATGGAAACTGTAAAGGCCACAGGCACACCCACACGTCACTGTGGTGCCTCATTTGGGTTGTCCTGCATCAGCAAAGTATAAGAGCCGATCACACTTGTTCTTCAACAGCTCCTGTGCTCAGAAAACATGAAGGGAAGCTCAGCTCAGGCACTCAGCACCACACACAAGCAAACTGCCAGGGCTTCTGGCCGCAGAGCGATGGTCCGCAGGCACCTTGAAGTAGAACTAACAACTGCTGTCTTAGAGTCATGTCAAAACTCAACTGTACCTTTTCAGGTCTCACTGGCCTTTGGAAACCAGACCTACTGAAAGAAACAGGACTCAGCCCTTTGCCTCACCAGGCCAGGACACTGGTCACATCCCTCTTGCTCCTCTCTCACCCTTGTTCTCATTTTTGTGTCAGAACACCAAAGGCCCCTTCTCTGCACCCATGGCCTCTTGGGAGGTCCTTCACTTCCAGGCCTCTTGCCAGATTGCCTTTCAAGTTTCCGTCACACCATCTGTGTGTGGACGCTGCATGCAGGGGCAAACCCACGGCTCATCTGACACAAGCCTACCGTTCCCTCTGTACCCTCATCACCACACCACCCCCACAGGGCCCAAGTGCCCAACTCCGTGTGCAGAATCTGCTTGTTTCTGCCCTCTGCAGGCTACTCTCATCAGAGCATCTGTGGCCCTCCTCTGGTCTCCCACCTGCATCTGACAGGCCACAGAGCAGCCATTTCTGGGTCCAGGACTTACCCTCCGTGCCTGAGCTGAAGCGAGTTTCCCAGAAAGCAAAGCCACTTCTATCCTAAGCTCAAAGCTCAGTGGTTCCCCATGCCTCTTACAGAGGACATGGTTCAGAACCCGAAACAGGTCTCCACGGCTCCCTTGGCAGCCTGATTCTTCCCGTGTTCCTCTCTCACCTTGTTCTCTTAGTGCCAACAAAAGCCGGGCACTTTGTCCTTCCACCCCAGGGTGCCAGCTCCTCCCACGTCAGCCCTCTTCCACAGCTGATCTCTCCTGGAGTGCCCCCGACCCTCCCATCCCCAGGGCCCTGAGGCTCAACTGTTAGCTTTGTTGTAGTGGTGGTCCCAAGTGAGACAGGGAATCACTATTTCATAGAAACAGCTCCATCTTCTTGAGTAGTTTGAAGCATAAACAGGCAGGATACAGAAGGGCCCCACGTATTCCCCTCCTACCTGTCTCCCCCCAATAGCCTCGCCCTAATTATGATGCTGGGTAGTCTACTCCTGGTGAGCCAACTTGCACGCATCTGTTATAGTTCATTGTCTATTATCAGAGTCACATTTGGTGCTGCACATGATACTGGCTGGAACAAATGCAGATTGCCATGTGCCCATCATTAGAGTACCCAGAAGCAGTTCCATTGTCCCGGGGGGCCTCTGTGTTCCTCTGGCTCATCCTCACACACCCCACCCCAATCTCAGAAACCAGTGCCTAGTTTGACCTTTTTGGAATGTCACATTACATCATACAGTGTGGAGGCTTTCCAGATGGTGCCATTGCCTTGGTGGCACTCAGGGTCCCATGTCTTTTCATGCCTAGGTAGCTCCTCTCTTTTTTCCTTTAAGATAGGATCTTTCTGTGTAGCTGGGGTTGACCTTGAACTCACAGAGACCTGTCTCTCCCTCTCCCAAATGCTGGAACTGAAGGTTAACTGGTTTAACAGCCAGGAGCTTATCTCAGTGCCTAGGTAGGACTTGTTTTCCCAGGGGTCCAGCCTCTCTCCACTCAGAACCTTATTTTGCACCTGGGCTGTCTTGGGCTTGGAAAGCAAGGATTTCGCTGCCGCTGGAAAACCCTGTGTTTAGGGACAGAAAAATGAGGAAGCAGAATGGAAGCTGATGTTTCCCGGGCAATTCACTCCGACACGAAGAGACACAGGGCCCCAGAGCAGAATGTGTATGTGATGAACCAGTACCACAGTGATAAACAGCAACATTAGTTCAGCTGTGGGTGAGTGCCAGCCCTGTTCTGTTTCCAGACATGTTCTTGCTGTTTGGGTCCTTTATGTCCAGGAAAGTCACCACAGACACTGCATTAGAAAATACCGAGCTGTTGTTCTTGAGCAGAGTCAGCTGGGTCCAGGAGAAACTCTGGTCTCACTTTGTCGGCTGCTCATATGTAACCTTGCTTTCTTTGTGTTGTGTTGACTGTTAAGGTTGAACACACAGCTACAGCACTCATGCCTGCGACAGGTCTCTCTAGCCGTCTTCCTGACAAGGTGCATCAAAGCCTGTGCTTAGGAGGCCTCGGTAGGACAGAGGGTCCCTAGCCCATCAAATGGTGAAATCACCACCACCAACAACAAAAGTACAATAACGTGAAGAGTGGGGCACCAAGCAGGGCCTAGCAGGGAATTCTGTTTACAATACGTACTTAAATAGGCAGCCTCACCCACTGGATCTCAGCTAGGATGCTGAGGTATCCTAAAATGCTCACCACTCTGACCCTGTCCTTGAATGGTCTGGAAAGTGCCACAAAGATCGACTGACGTGGAGCATTCC
>CABHPH010127976.1:0-14467 GCA_902168325.1 Peromyscus nudipes | reverse complement strand
ATCAGAAGAGCCCTCTGGTGTGGGACAGAGAAAAACCAATATTTTTATTTAAATCAGGATGATTATAAATACAATTTCTTTCTAAAGAATAAAAGGGAATAGTATAGATATGATTGGATGAAAGGATAGATTAATGAACCTACTTTTACATTGCTATGGATTTTAATTTATTGATACAAGTTTAAACTTAATTTTGTTGTACTCTATATATTTCTACTCTCACTTGAGGTATTATGTTTATGTAACACATTTAGAGCTGTAATGGATAATAAAAAATACAGATTAATAATTAGTCTTCTATGATAGTCAAACTTATAGTCATGTTAAGTTTTCTAGGTATACATAAATATAATTCAATTAGGTAGGTAATCTTCAAACACTTCAAAGACCTACAGAATATGGCATTTAAAATGTTTTAAAAATTTAGACTTTCTGGATAGTGAGACATGTCTGCTCCTGGCAGCACCAATTTACTTCAGAGAGGAGGACGGGCATTGAAGACACTCTATATGGAGTTATCTTCACCTTGGCAAAAACAGCCATTTGAGCAAGAAACTGTTCTTGCCTGGAGTGTCTGACAAAATGATGTATCAACTGGACATGCAGGACTCATAGGAAGGTGACCATTGAACTTTGCTTGGTGAAATGGTCCTTCAGGTTCCTGCTTCACAGAGGAAACTGCCAGACATTCTACAGGACACAGAGAGAAGTGACTGAGAGATTCTGGGCCTGTGGGATGAAGACAGATGCCCCAACTTTACAGAGGAAATTTGGATGACTGTCCAGGCTGCCAGCTGTTTCTGTCTACTCTTGCAAGACTCTCAAAAATTGCTTGCATCCTCCTGTTTCTCAGGTAATATTATATCCTTCTGAGGTCTTTGATGTAGTTGAAGATTAGATGGTTATAATTTCCTTAGTTATAATAAAAGATAAGTTATATATGAAACCTTAGACTCACAAATATAGGATAGATGGGATATCTTCTTTAATTTTGCCAAATATAAATAGACTAGATATTATAAATAGTCTAGATATTGTAACTGTAATTCTTGCTTGATAATTTTTTTGTAATATGTAATTTTACTATGTTAAAGTTAAAACCTTCCTTTTTGAAAAAAAAGAAAAGGGGAAGTGCTGTGGATAGTGCTCTGTATGCTGTGAATGTGTTGCTCTGGTTTGGTTGATAAATACAATGCTGATTGGCCAGTAGCCAGGCAGGAAGTATGGTATAGGCAGGATAAGCAGAGAAGAGAATTCTGGGAACAGGAAGGCTGAGTCAGGAGTCACCAGCCAGACACAGAGGAAGCAAAATGTGAAGGCAAAACTGGGAAAAGTTACCAAGCCATGTGGCTAAACATAAATAAGAATTATGAGTTAATTTAAAATGTAAGATCTAGCTATCAAGAAGCCTGAGCCATTAGGCCACACAATTTTAATTAATATAAGCCTCTGTATGTTTATTTGGGTCCAAACAGCTGGGGGCCTGGGCAGGACTGGAGAAAACTCCAGCTACAGGAATTACGGACCAATTTCCCTTATTAACATAGATGCAAAAATACTCAAGAAAAATACTTGCAAACCCAATCCAAGAACACATCAAAAAGGTAATCTACCACACAAGTAGGCTTCATTCTAGATAAGCAGGGATGGTTCAATATATGAAAATCAATGTAATCCACAATATAAACAAACTGAAAGAAAAAAATCACATGATCATCTCATTAGATGCAGAAAAGGCCTTTGACAAAATCCAACTTCCCTTCATGATAAAATTCCTGGAGAGATTAGGGGTAAAAAGGACATACCCAAACAAAATAAAGGCAGTTCATAGAAAGCCCATAGCCAGCATCATATTAAATGAAGAGAAACTCAATTCCACTAAAACCAGGAACAAGACAAGGCTGTCTGTCCACTCTCTCCATATCTATTCACTATAGTACTTGAAATTTTGACTAGAGCAATGAGACAGTTGAAGGAGATCAAGGGGATACAATTTGGAAAGGAAGAAGTGAAAGTATCTTCATTTGCAGATGATATGATGGTATATGTAAGTGACCCTGAAAATTTCTACACTTGATCACTTTCAGCAAAGTAGATGGATACAAAATTAACTCACAAAAATAAATAGCCTTCCTATTTACAAATGATAAACAGATTGATAAAGAAATCGGGGAAATAATATCTTTCACAATAGCCTCAAATAATATAAAATATCTAGAGGTAACTCTAACCAAGCAAGAGAAAGAATTGTATGATTAAAAACTTCAAGTCATTGAAGAAAGAAATTGAAGCTATCACAAGACGGAAAGATCTCTTATGCTCATGGATCGGTAGGATTAACATAATGAAAATGGCCATCCTACCAATAGCAATATACAGATTTAGTGCAATCCCCATCAAAATTCCAATACAATCCTTTACAGTCCTTGAAAGAACAATCTTCAACTTTGTATTGAAAAACAAAAAATCCAGGATAGATAAAACAGTCCTGAACAATAAAAGCACTGTAGCAGGTCTCACCATCCCCAATGTCAAGTTGTAGTACAGAGCTATACTAATAAAAATAGCAGGTATTGACATAAAAACAGACATGTTGACAAGTGGAATTGAATTGAAGACCCAGACAGAAGTCCACACACCTATAGACACCTGGTTTTTATACAAAGAAGCTAGAAACACACACTAGAAAAAAGATAGAAACTTGTACAAATGGTGTTGGTAAAATTTGATGTCTGCCTGTTGAAGATGAAAATAGATCCAAACTCATTACCCTGCACAAAACTCAATTTCAGTTGGATCAATGACCTCAATATAAAACCAGATTCATTGAACCTGATAGAAAAAAAAGAAAGTGGGAAATAGTCTTGAACTATTTCCATTGTCATAGGGAAAGGCTTTTTGAACTGATTCTGATAGACCAGGAATTAAGACCAACAATTACTAAAGAAGAGGGACTTCATGGAACTAAAAATTTCTGCACAGCAAAGGACACTATAATCAAACAAAATGGCAGGCTACAGTATGGGGAAAAATCTTTGCCAATTATACATCTGATAGTGGCTTAATACCTACAACATCCAACAGAGGGCTAATATCTAAAATATATTTTAAAAAACTTTAAAAAATGAACATAAAAAAATAAACAATTCAATTTAAAGAATGGGCTACAAATCTAAATAAAGAATTCTCAATAAATGAAAATCAAATTGCTAAGCAACACTTAAAGCAATGTTCAACATTCTTAGTCATTAAACTACTTTGAGATCTCATCTTACATCAATAGAAGTAGTCAAGTTCAATAAGAAAATGATAATTCATCCTAGCCAGGAGTCAGAGTATGGGAAGCATTAATTCATTGATGGTGGGAGTTCAAACTTGTACAGTCACTATGAAAATCAGTGTGTCAGTTCCTTAGGAAGCTGGAAATAGATCTACCTCAAGATCTAGCTATACAACTCTTGAACATATATCCAAAGGACACTACATCATACTACAGAGACTTGTTCAACCATGTTCATTGCTGTTATATTCATAATAGCTAGAAATTGGAAATGGCCTAGATGTCTGTCAATGAATGATGGATAAAGAAAATATGGTAGACTTACACAATGGTTATTACTTAGCCATTAAAGAAAATGAAATCATAAAACTTTTGGGTAAATGTGTGGAACTGGAAAAAATTATCCTGAGTGAGACAAATGTGATATGTATTCACTTATATGTGGACATTAGCTGTTAAGTGTTCAATAAGCAGGTTAATATCCATATAATCACAGATCTTGGTTATAGGTTAAGGGATTAGGTGGAGTGAGGGATCTATCAACGAAGGAAAAATAGAATATATAGCTATGGATAGATGAGGGGTGACTGGAATGAGAGTATTAAATGGAGATAGTAAGAGAAGACAAAGGAAAGGAAAGGAAATAATATAATAGAAGCTTCTTAAAATACATACATATTTTGGCCAACAACTCAATTGAATGCAACCCAGTCCCAGCACTTGAAGCTTCATTTGGTGACAAGAGATGGATAGTTGGGGCTCCATCTTTCTAATTATTTTAAGACTTCATTAGGATCTCCTTCATATATCTTAGGAAATTTTTATTGCACTAGGTTTCCCTACCACCCCTCAAATGCCCCTCAATTCTGTCTCTTCCCAAATTCCCTCCCTCAATCGCATCTCCCCTCTCCCTCCCCCTCCCACCTGATCTTCCCACTAAATCCCACTGCCCCCTGCCCTAGTCCACACATTAAATCTGTTCATTTCTCCCTCCCAGGGAGAGCTATGTGCCCCCCCCCATTCCTTATGCCTATGCCTAACCTCTCTGAATCTACAGATTATAGTTTGGTTATAATTTATTTAATGACTAATATCCACATATATGCAAATACATACCATATCTTTCAGGGTCTGGGTTACCTCACACAGGATGATTTTTTTTCTAGTTCTATTTGCCTGCAAATTTCATGATGCCATTTTTAACAGCTGAGTAATACTCCATTGTGCAAATTGTACCACATTTTCTTTATCCATTCTTCTGTTAAGGGACACATATGAACGTTGTTTCCAATTTCTGACTATTATGAATAGAGCAGCAATCAATATGTTTGAGCAAGTGTCCTTGAGGTAGGATGAAGCATCCTTTGGGTATATGACCAAAAGTGATATAGCTGGATCTTGAGGTAGACTGATTCCCGTCTTTCTAAGGATGGGATTTTTCCATAGCGGCTGTACAAGACAAACCACTCTTAAGGGCAGGCCCCATGCCCAATAGTAGATGGTCAACACAAAGCAAACTCATTGGCATCTTTGAAGGTTCTTTGTCTCATAGTGTTTTGAGTTTTATTTTGTTTTGTTTTTAATCTTACAGGTCCTTTGCATAAATTATGGCTTCTGGTTTTTGTTTTTATGGGATTCCTACGTGTATGACCATGTGTATCCCTGCATCTATATGTGTTTCTTATGTTTTTTCTTTGGCTCTTATTTGTTTGTTTGTTTGTTTATATTAATTTATTTTATTATTATTCTTTAGATTCCTGTTTGTTTTATAAGGATAGAAAAGATGTGGATTCAAATGAGAGAGGAGGTGGGAGAATCTCAGGGGAGTTGGGGGAGGGAAAATCATATTCAGAATACATTGCATGAAAAAAAATCTATTTTCAATAAGGGGGAAAGAGAGTGCTGAGCCTGAAGATAGTGGGTGGATCCACCCATCAAGAAACCTGTCACTCACTACTGTAAAGACTGGGAACTCTGTTGCAGTGTGCTTGCTGTGCCCTCCAGCATGATGATTAATACTCAGGAGATCTTGAGAGTACAAAGATAGGTCAACCTCCTATTCAGATCTCAGGGCTTGGCTGCTTCCCATATCCCATATTCCAAATAAGCATAAAGACACCACCAACCAGAATATCAGCCACCCTAGTGAATACAATCTAAGAGTGTCAGGATAACGAGCATACTCAGCTGACAACCTGTGAAGACAAGTGTGGCCTCTGGTGCACAAAGATGGCAAGCAACTGAAGTGAAAATAGTTGTAGTGAACACTAGATACTTTCCCAATACAGACTCCACAATGGTATAAACAGAGGAAAGACAACCATCCAGGAGTTCAACTGACACCCCACCCCATGTGTATAAAGGTGAAGAAGTCCTCCTCAAAACTTCATCCTTTTTGATAACTTTTTTTTTATTTCTTTAAACATTGATGCATTTGTTTTGTGTGGTGTATGTGTCTGTACGTATGTGTGGGGACATACATGTAGATGTCAAAGGACAACCCACCATGATCCATATACTCTAATCACAAAGATATATCCAACAGAACAAACCACAGGCTGTTCTCTAGAAAAAGACAGTATACTTAAGTTACTGGCTAACTACCTGTGACTTAGAGACTATTAGAACTAGCTTTAATACCAACTCACCACAAGTTAGAACACCTGAGCAGGGAGCCTTGCCTGAAGTGTTCAGATTGCCATGCTGGTGTAGGAAAACCCAGCCTGACTGTGGCTGGCACCTTCTGGTAGCACCAAGAAAAAAAGAGCATAGTAGAAGAAAGACCATCTTGGCTTTTTGTTGGCCAAGGCCTTCCCTCTAGCCACTGAGTTAATGTGCACTGTTGCTGATGATAATTCCCTCACTGCTATCAGAACCAGCACATCCATGCTTTCATTGTGGACAAATGACTAGCTGTTTTTTAGGAACTTTTCAGGGTTTGGGCACAGTTTGAGGCTGCTAAAGCAATCAACCTAGAGGACTGAGCAACTTCCAGGTAGTCAACCTCCCCAATGGGAGAGAGCCAGTGTGGGGCCCTCCCAACTGCTGAGGCACCCAGCCTCAAGACCAAGCAACTACAGGGTTCTCAATTTCTTGGGTGTGACACAAATGATATTGCTTTTTAATATAAATGAGAATAAACTCTTACATACTTTTCCCCCATCCCATTGGTTCTGTTCCTCTAGTGAACCCTTACTAATACAGCTATGGGGAACGTGTTAGGATTCTGCCCCCACTCCAGCTGCATGGCCACACATGCCCAGTTCAGCAGCTAAGCAAGGGGTCTTGCGTCTTATGTCATCAGTGTGCGCTGGTGATTACATGCGCACAGTGTGGTCACGCAATCAGCACATGTGTGGTATAGCTCCGTAAGCCCACCTGCAAATGTTCACGAGAACCCTTAAAAAGCCGGACACAGACTACTCCCTTCTTTGCTCTCTCCCCCCACCACCACTATCTCTTCTCTGTTCTCTCTCTGTGTTCTCTGCATGTGCTTCTTCCCCAGGCCTGGTTCTTTTGTGCCCCCCCCAATAAAGCTCTGATACTAGGTTTTGTTGTGACTCATGCCTCATGACCTTTCTGCATGGTAACCAGTGCTGTTTATCATTTTTAAAAAACAACAGAATGCCTGATTTAAAAGATAAGTGTACAACGATGAGTTTCATATTGACATGGCATCTGAGTTCACTCCAAAGGGGACTGAATACAATTCTTCCTCAGCTCAGGCAGAAGTACCTCAGCCTGTCTACAGAAGGGGGATCTAGCAGCGACATTAGAGGTGGAATACAAGCTGAGCTCTAGATGACTCAAAGGAAACATTTCCTACTCTAAACACACTTTTTAATTAGCTCCTCCAATAGCATCATGCAAATTGGCTAATTTGGGAATGATATGAGACCCTGTGTGCTTTAAAGAAAATCTGTTTGTTGATGTATTTATTTGCAACTGAGACTGTCTTATTGCTGGCAGGACAGAAATTATTAAAACAGACTCACCTGCTTATTTTAAGCATTTTTTTTAATGAACACACATGAGTTGGCTTATCCCTAGGGCTTCAGGGGGATGTATTAGCATTTTGAGTGATGGGAAATTGCCACTTAGCTGGGAAATAAATGAGCTTTAAATAGATCCCATTACTTTTTTACAGGGTTATTATTGTAAATGTTTCATCAGAGAAAAAAATGCCCTTGTAGTTTATGATTGGAGTGTTAACCTCTAGCTGGCCCAGTTCTTCATGCCTACCACAGTGGGTTTTCATTATTATTACATTATTACACAGTGATTACTACATAAAAGTAAAGTATCCTTTCCATCCCACATAACATTTCTAGTAAGTTTCCCATCTTGTTAGTTTGGTATGAAAAAAAATGAATTGTTTATTTGCCCGAGCTAAGGAACAATGGCTTCTTGGAGTTTTTGTCAATTTAATATATTTTACTATCAACAAAGCTGTCCTAAATCAATAAAAACTTTATTTTCCAGCACTCAGAGAATTAAGGCAGAAGGATTGTGAGTTCAAGGCCAGCCTGATCTACATAATGAACTCCGGATCTGCCCCAGCTACGTAGGAGGACCCTGTCCAAAAAATAAAAATAAAATTGATTCCCCATACTTTCTTATTTTAAATGTTCATTTCTACACTAACTGCTTATTTTAAATGTTCATTACTACATTAATTACACTAATTAAATAATTTTTAAATAAACTTCATGGGTCACTTTGTATTTTTCTAAGTGTGGTGTAAAATGGTCCTTCCTCCAGTTTGAGCATTCTCTTTATCAGAAAGTGAAGTTGAGCGGACTGCATCCACTCTGTACAGTCAACCAAGGTTCCTAGGTAAGTTTGGAAATGCTAGGGTGCCCCCTACTGTTAGAAATAAGAAACACTTCTCTTTGGCCCTCCATTCAGAGAATTGTAAAAAAAGGGTATTTAACCAAAGCTGATAAGTAATAATAAATTGCATATATGTGCATATAGAAGGAAGTAAGGAGAGTCAGAGGCAGGAAGGTGGGAGAGGAGGAAAGGAGGTACAATAATGTCTACAGTAAATCCACCTGTGAATAAAATGTTTGGGGCATGGGAGCTATTTTAATATTCAGCTAATCTAGAAATTTATCTGTGAGTGGATTGCATATTACATGACAAAATGTATGTACATGCATTTTCTAAAGGCATATTGTATTTCATCATAATTTAAACATATTATGAATCCTGGGTCCAGATATGTGTCTCTCCCTCCCCTTCTTCCTCCTTCTCTCCCCCTTCTCCCTCCCACCCCTCTCTCCCTCCTCCTTTCTCTCCCTCTTCCTCTTCCCACCCTATCCCCCACCCTTCCATCATCTCCCCCTTCTCTCTCTCCCCATTTTCTATCTCCTCCCATCTTTCCCCTTTCTCTGTCTTCTCTCTCTCCTGGCAATAGGTGATTGGATGGTATCAAAATCCATCAAGACTCCATGAATTCATCTTCAATAATCCTGTTCTCCATGATCCAGTCAAGCAGACTTGTCATGCCCAAAATGATTTGATAACTTGCAACTATTCCAATTCTAGAACTTCATTTGCAAGTGCCCTGGGCTCTAGTCAAATGCCTTTCTTTCTGGCTTTTATTTATTTCATAACCGTTCTCCAGGGTGTTTTGTTTCACTAGGACAGTCCAAACTACTAGCCTGCCATTCCACTCAGTGTCATCTTACCAACTTCCTCCGCACACACCTTTGTTTCATGGAACATTGCTCCAGTAGTGTCCTTTGTGTGAACTCAGCTCGTTTGCCCATCCTTTTCACCATCTTCAGGCAAAATGCCATCCCTAACAAAGTCAGTTCTTCAAATCTAACAGATGCATATGAAGAAAATTAATTAAATGTGCTGTGGGATGTTCTGTATGGCAAATGTGTTGCTAATAAAACACTGATTGGCCAGTGGCTAGGCAGGAAGTATAGGCGGGACTAACAGAATAAAACGAACAGGAAGGCGGAGGGAGTCTGACTGCCAGCCACCGCCAGGACAAGCAGCATGTAAAGATGCCGGTAAGCCACGAGCCATGTGGCAAGGTATAGATTTATAGAAATGGATTAATTTAAGATATAAGAACAGTTAGCAAGAAGCCTGCCACGGCCATACAGTTTGTAAGCAATATAAGTCTCTGTGTTTACTTGGTTGGGTCTGAGCGGCTGTGGGACTGGCAGGTGAAAGAGATTTATCCTGACCTTGGGCCATGCAGGAAAACTCTTGCTACATAAATGGGCATGGAATCTCAGGTCTGTATTGCTGGCACTTCAGAGGGAGAAGCTGGAGAAATAGGGGTTTTAGGTTATCCTTGGCTATACGGCCAGTTCAAAGTCAGCCTGGGCTACATGAGACCCTGTCTCAAAAAAAACAAAATAAAATAAAAAAAGAAAGAGAGAAAAAAGACAGAAAAGAAAAAATAAACATCTAAAATTGAGTGACCAGTCTCATGACCACAAATGGGAGGGGTCCAACAGTCTTGTTCATTTTCCAGGGCTATTCAATGAGACATGCATTTCTTCTTCATGCTCCCTTACTCTCATTTCTACTCACTCTCAGATGGTGAGTGTTTAGGTTCTGATACCATCTGCCTTCTCCATCTCTATCCAATGCAGCCAGCCCGAGGCCTTTTCCCATCCTCAGATGCTTTCTGTGGCTTCTGTATTACAACTTCCTTCTCTCTGGTGTTCAAATTCCTTCCCACACCAAGTGGACTATAACACCTCTAGAAAATATGTGGAAGTCATTGCCTTCCCTCTTTAAAGCCTACTGAAGAGTTTATTCTGTGCTCACACTCTCCAACAGCCATGAATCATCTTTTGCTAGCCCAGTTGCTTGAAATAATGGCTACCTCCTCAGGCAGCAGAGGAGCCCTTGTCAATGTTGCCAGAGACATGTGCACTGTCAGATTTCATGTTTATTTGCCATGTGACTTTTCCTTCTTTCTCAAATCTTCACTTGGCTAGGGACTAAGTGTCTGTTAAAAATTCCTAAATGCAGAACTAATCACTGATCCCCCAGTGAGGAGGGCTAGCCTCCCCACCTGTTTTATGCAGGTGGATAAATAGCTTAGTGGGGATTTGACATAGAGGACAGTCTTTATTCTTCCAGTTCTTTGAGATTATCACTGTTTAATCAGAATACTTTCCCTTAATTCCCCCACACTTTTTGAGAAACTACAGTATTACAGATAATGGACTAGACTGGTCTAATTTATACTTCATCCTCAGGAAAACTCTGCTGTAGAGAGAAGTGGATCACTTACAGCTAGTTATATAACACGCAGAACGTTTGTCATCTTATGAAGGTACAGGAGGCAGTAAGTGAGTTCACAGAAAAAGCATATGATTTTCTTCTGGAAATGCAGTGGCAAAATTAGATTTTGAACTACTACTTAAGAAATAGATAAAGGGGCTTGAGAGATGGCTCAGCATTTAAGAGCACTGGCTGCTCTTGCAGAGGACCTAGGTTCAGTTCCCAGTATCCATGTGGCAGTTCACAACTCTGTGTAACTCCAGTTCCAGGGGATCTGATGACTCTCTTCTGGATTCTTTCACACCAAACATACATGTAAACAAAACACTCATACATATAAAATAAATAAATAAATAATTTAAAAAGAGGTAGAGGCAGGAAGTTCAGAAGTTCAGATCATCCTTGGCTACATGATGAGTTCAAAGTCAGCCTGAACTGCCTGAAGTTAATTTTTAAAAACAAATATGTACACTCTACCAACCAAGCTACACCTCCAAGCATATTTGCCTTTTTTAATCTATAAAAATATTATTAATTGGGAGTCAGAGAGATGGCTCAGAGAGTAAAGGCACTAGATGCCAAGACTGGTGACTTGGGTTAAATGTCTAAGACCTACAATGGTGGAAAGAGAGAAATGACTCCAGAAAGTTACCTCTGACCTACAGACAAGTATTCACACACACACACACACACACACACACACACACACACACACACATAATACAATTTTTAAATAGGTTTTTTAACGAACAGAAATAAATAATAAAATAAAAAGTTGATCTTAAAACCTAGAACAAGCTGAGCAGTAAAGCAGTGAGACCTGTCCAATTTATCTGAGTCAGCAATAGATATCTGTTAATAAAATAGGAATGACAGGGATGAAGGAGAGCCAAGAAGTCAGGGGCTATATTAGCAAATGGAGAAGACAGTGTACCTACAATGGATGATCCCTTCTGATTAACTTTTAGTGAGATAAAACAATGCTGGGTATTTAACACAGCTTTCCACAAACATCAAAACAAACTTACACATTGATCAATAGTCAGTGTTATCTCCATTTTGAAAGGTCACACACAGCTTTTAAGGTTAAAAGTCTTTTCAAGGTCATAAGCCCTGAGAGCAGCAGATTTATTATTCATATCCAGTGCTCTTACTTCACTCCCAGGAGGGGTCTGATTGGTGAACCAGAATTACTAATGTTCTGCAGTTAGAATAAGTGAAGCATGGGGCTGGCAGAATGTGTCACGCTTGAGACTATGATTGGCTGCAATTAAAATCAAGAACTCAGCACTATTTATCAGAATAAATACAATTTGAAAAGGGTGTGCCATTGCAGCAACTAACAAAAAAAATGATGAGTTAGGAACCATTGAAGGCATGAAGCTTGATTGAAATTGTGGTTCACTGTTCTTTATTAATTCAAAGACAAGAAGCATGAGTCGGGAGATGTTCATATAATTCTCAGTACTATATACCTTGTCACAGCCTAAGTCAGTATGCAACCATAAGCAAATGTCTTACCATCAGTGGTCCAAGTGCTCTGAGTCTAATTTCCATCAGGCCATTGGCTTTTCAACCAAGCCCAGGTCCAATTTGGCTATAGTTCATGATAGCGGGGTTCACAAGTTAAAGATTATTTCTTCAAGTTTGCATCTGCAAACATAAGACATCAGCAAAGAGCAAAGATACTAGCCTTAACTAAAGGTAAGCTAAAACGGTTCATTGATAGGACATTATTAATAAAGATAACCCAGTGAGAAATGGTGAGATTTCTAGCCAGATATCTGCCGGGCAACAACAAACAGGTCTTCAACAGACAGCAGGGGCTTCCAGGCACTGCCAGTGTGATGGATAAGGAAGATTCCATTCTGTGCTAGGCATCCACTCTAAATTCCTAAAAGACAAGCTCCTAGCAACTCCGACTCCTTGCCCAATCCCCATAATATACAACAGTTATGAAATTGTTAACCACTTGGTCTGGTTTCTGTGAACTCTGCTTATTGCTATGTAAAGGAGAGTGAGGCAGATCCTCACACAGCTGTAAATTCCACAGGAATGAACTCATTGTAATCTGCCTTTAAAAGCTTTCTTCCCTTATAGCTGGACCTTAGCTCTAAATCTGACCATGGGAACTAAGGTCAGCTTCAGCTTAAATAAAAATTCAGCTAATTATAATTTAAATAGTCTTTGGTCTTTCCCAGTGGATTGGAACTCCCTGACACCAGCTACAGCTTAACTGTAAATTCCAGTTGAAACATTAGGTGTACCCCTATGACTAGCAATAACATCAGCTCATTGAAAGTTGCCAAGATTTAGTCAGACTCAACATAGCCTGACATGGGAGCATACTCAAGAGACTGAGGCAGGAGGATCATGAATTTGAAGTCAGTCCAGGAAACATAGCAAGACAGTCAAGAAAGAAGGAAGGGATCCAGGCATGTGGCACACACCTGCAATTCCAAGAGACTAAAGAAAGAAGGTTAGGCATTCAAGGCCATTCTCACTACATTGCAAGTTCAAAGCCAGCCTGGGCTATTTAAAACAAGTTCTCCAAAAAGAAAAAAGACAACCAAAACAAAAAAAAGAGGGAGGAAAGGGAAGAAGGAAGGAAGGAAGGAAATGAGGGAAGAAGGGAAGAGGATGGGAAGGTTTTGCCTCACTTTGTTGCATTTTGTTGAGATAGTGTCTCTACACAGCCCAGGTTGACCCTGGACTAAGTTCTACTGTTCCAGTCTCTTGAGTGCTGAGATCACAGGTGTGAGCTACCACATTCAGAAATAAATGTTATTTAAAATATTTATTATTGTGTGTGTGCATAATGGGATGCTAGACATGCCATGGCCCACATATGGAGGTCAGATGACAACCTTGTGCAGTGAGTTCTCTCCTTTCACTTTTACATAGCGAAATCATCCTCAAGTCTCCAGCCTATGATGTTAAGTGCCTTTACCCACTGAGGTGTCATGCCAGTCCTGATAACTTTTTAATGAAAAGGAGGAAGGCAGTTGAGTCTGGTGGCTCACACTTGTAATCTCAGCATCCCCAAGGCTAAGGCAGGAGGACTCCTGTAAGGTCAAGGCCAATCTGGGGTACATGGTGAGTTCCAGGCCAGCCTAGGCTACCTTGGGGGGGAGAGAGAGAGAGAGAGAGAGAGAGAGAGAGAGAGAGAGAGAAAGCACATATGCAAATGAGTGTGGAAGTCAGGGTCATCTTCAGCTATTATTCCTCAGGTGCCGTCGACCATATTTTGAGGAAAGGTCACTTTTAGGGACCTGAAGCCTACTGATTCCATTGGCACTAGGTTACAAATGCACACCACAATGCAGCTGCTAGAGACTGAACTTGGGTCATCACAGTTGCTTGGCTGAGCTGTCTCTTCAGCCACAAGACTTTGTTTTTATGGTTTTAACTTTCAGTCCAGTAGATAAACATGAATGTACTGACACATTTTTTAATCACCTGTGACAAAGTAGAGTTCAAAATGACTGAATTAACAAAGACAACTAACTGTTCTGTACAGCTAAAATATATAGAGGTAGAGCTAGCTAATGTAAGTTAGATAGGGGATTTAAAATGGCATAGTCATTCAGAAGACAATAGTGATGTCCTCAGAACACATGAGCTCTGCTTGCTCTCTGATCATCTTCCATTCTTTCCTTAAAATAGGAAGATCTACTTGTAGCCATGGGCTAAGAATTCAATTTTTCAGCATTACTTTCTCAACAGCCTAACAATGTTTCAGTATTTAAAATCCTGTGCTCATCATGAGCTGAACACGGACAGCAATAGACATGCTAAAGAAGACCACAAGTCTTCAGTCCCATACAAAAAAAAACTGTGGGCCACTAAGATGCTGAGCGGGAGAAATTGTCTTCCTGGGGAAAAGCACACCAACCGATTAATACCATTGGTCAGCCCTGAAAACAT